>CAUYLG010016430.1:0-112365 GCA_963573385.1 Cacajao melanocephalus
CCATACTTTTGAGATTATCGTTCAAAGAGAAAGTGGTCTTCTGAAGATTTCTAAATAGAGAAAGAAATATAAGATATGATTAATCATTTAAAAAAATCTTTGGTGCATTAACTTTGAATTAAAGGGCAAAAAAAAAAAAAAAGAAAACCATGGTAATAAACCAGTCAAGCCAAATAAAAAGGATAGATTTTATAAGGAATACATATAAAATATGTAGCATAACAATGAAAAATCATCTTTATTTGTCATGATCAGTATCTTTTCCGTATTCCTCATCTTATCAAATTCATTGAAGTGATTGTGTAGCTTAACGTTTTTTCAACATAGAGTGTTTATAATGGCTAGGATAATTCTTTGATTTTTCTATTACAAAATTTTATTTTCTATTTATGTATTTTGTGACACATACGACATTGAATTCCTAATAGGGATGTATGACAGTAATTCATCTACTTAGTTTGCAAAGTCAGCTTGAATTGCAAAGTTCAAATTTTAGTAGACCGGATTGCTCTGTTAGTGGATAGAAAGAACTCTTTCAACCTGCAGAATTCAGTCGTTTTGATAAAGTTGGTATGCATATATACTGATAGAATTCTTACTTTTAAAATTCGTTTTGTAATATTATACGTTAAATATTTTAAAAAATAACTGCTCACTAAATCAAACATTACAGAATGTGTATATAATAGCAATAAAATATATTTTAGGATTTTACTTTATGGAATCACTAAGCTTTTAGGTGTATTGTGTGCCTGAGAAGAAGAATAAGTCATAATGGTGTAATTTAGATCATAAAAGGGCCTGTGATTTTAAAGCAGTAAAAAAAAAACAGACTTCCTATTCTAAAAGAAGAACATATTCCCCTAAACTTTTAGAAGCCAAATATTTCGGGAAGTAAACCTCAATACTGAAGGATATCCTGTACCCTAAAAGGTGGAAAGAGTTGATATAAAATGTGTATTTATGCAAGCCAGTTTTTTATCACTCTAATGGAAGAAAACATTTCTCTTAACTCAAATTAGGAAATTATTATACATTTTATATATATTTATATAAAAAGTCATAAGTAGCAAGCATATGACATAAAGAAATGGAAGATTAACAACAGTATTTGACAATGCATGCTTTTTACAATGTGTATAACAAAAAGGATATTTTCCCAGCTCAAATATCCAGTACTGACATGCAGAGTGTTTTCTCAAACTGTCAATTTGGTCATATTGCTAAGTGCTTAATCAAAAACATTTCTACTGTAGAGTATGAATGGTAAAATACCTGATTTCAAAAAGGATTTCTGAAACTCAGTACTTCCTTTAATATAAACAAAAAGGAAAAATCGGGGATATATAGGAAAGACCAAAAATGAAATTTTTTATTGCAATCTGGTAATTTTACTTGTTACTTTTTGCTGCATTTAATCAGAATATAATAATAGGTGTGTATAGTCCATAACCTCTAGCTGGTGATTCCAAGGTCCACAGTCACTTTTCACTGCAGCATGTTCAAAATCATTCGGGAACGCACTATTCTCAAGCAGTCTATATAATGAAAACAATGTACATGTAACACAAGGTTCATCCAAATTTGTGGGTTTTTTTTTCACATATCACACAATGTACAATTATATAACAAAGACATAAAACAACATAGAAACAAAAGTGAAACTGACAATAAAAATAAAGTTGGGATAGTCTTAATCGGGAACTAATTTCTTCTTCAAGTTTCCAGTAAATCTCAAAATGTATTTAAAAACTAAGGAGCACTTGGTGGCCAGCAACCAAATTAGGAAATGAACATATCATTGTGCAGCGGGGATGTCTTGCCGAAGGAATAACAAATGTCTGCAATTCTTAAGTTTGGATAAAGGCAGTGGAATGAATTTAGACATATGTCCACTTTTCACAATTCACTATAGAATTTTCTTTTCACAGTCCCCATGTTTGTATAAATAGTTCTTCTCTGAAAATAAAAAACAGTTAAAACATTTTCTCCCAATGAAAAATGCATACAAATACACCAATTTATTAAGGTAATATAGAGCATGGAAATGCATTCACCTAGTTCAAGAATAACTGATAGGCTTGAGGAGTTTAGAAGAGATTAGCTGTCAAGCAAATTCAATTGGAGACAAATTAGGCTAATATAGGTATAGACTATCAAGTGCAAAAAGTCAAGCCATTGTGATATCTGATGACAAAATCGATGTACACATGGACAACTGGTGTTAATGAAACCTTTTGCATTCAAATTTTATAGTATAAAATTTGACATAACATGCTGTATTTAATTTTGATGAGATGAGCTACATATTCATGCAAAAATAAGAGTTCATAAACTGTAAGTACCAAAAATATTTAGTGTATAAATTTTGAGTAGAATTTTGCCAAATTACATAAAGAAAGTAGTTATCAGTTTTAAATATTAACTTCAGCTATACTGAGACTGAATATTCTATTCTGTTTTCTTAGTTTGAAAACCTTGGGTTTCTTCTAGCATTTTTTTGGAGAAAGTTCATCAATTGTAGTATCTTTACCTTAAAACATGTAAAACGTAGATTATTAATTTGATATCTTTCTAAATTATATTTTAGTACAATGCTTGATGGTAAGAATACTACCATTTGTTTTGAAAGTATGTATCCTGAGAATCATCTCTCCTATAAACACTGAACCCATCGTATTTCTAATCATGAAATGTCACGAAACACATATCTCAAGAAATAATGGATAAATAGCACATTCCCTAAAAAACTACAAGACAGTTGCAACAAAACAGAATACGACAAAGTAGGAGAAGGAACCAAGGGCATCTGCTTACCTTGAATTGTCTTTTTAGACCCTAGTTGTGTTGTATTCAGATTCATGTTTGCTTAGAGACCCAATGAGGCAGAACCTGGAATGTTATGGCTATTTCACTCAACAAAGTACTATTTGCACAAAAAATATATGTATACAAATATTTACTTAAAAGCATTTTTTAAAATTCAGAAAACTGTGGAAATAGACTTACATCAGCATGCAAAACATATCAAATCAACTAAAGTATTTTAGGTTTTAAGAATGTGTAATGAATGGAGAAAGTATGTGACAATTTATAAAATAAACTAAATGCTAGTAAACATGCAAAACAAAATATAAATTGATAAGAGTTCTGAATTTAAAATAATATTTCCTAAATTTAAATTTTTTTACTCAAAACTTTCACTCATTTTAAGGCTAATATTACAACACAGAAAATATTGTATTTATAGTAAAAGGAAAATAAACCAAATGTTTCTACAATTTCTTACAACATTTAGGTGTAAATGATGAGTATATCATACTATGCTATGCAATTCCTAATATAAATATTATGTTACATGTGAAAGGAAAGAATTTTTGTGTTTCTACCAAAAATAAATACATTATATTAAAAAATATGTTATTTTGGGATTAAAATTGTTCATCAAGATGGGTGAGCCATCTTAGTAAGGCAATTGCTTCCAAATATCATTTCATATCTCAAAATATACAAATATTGATGAGAGCAACATTAATGATCACATGGAAGCAAATGTGCAATATAAATCTGTATTATAAATTAAAAGCCATAATTTAATAAATGTGTATATGCTTAGAAATAAAGTATCTTTGGTCTCTGTGTACGTGTGTGTTCACACAAATATACATACCATGCACATATATATGAGGTTTAGGAAGAATATGGATAGCAGTAAGGAAAAAAGAAGAGGAAAATATTGGAAAACTATGGTTTAAATCATTAATTAAAGGGAAAGTGAAATATGAAGACAAAATAGAAGACAACATTCTGGAAGCATTTCAGTCCTCAGGTTATAGTTGTCATCAAAAAATCTATTGATACTGACCGCTGGACGGCTTTATCGTGTCTGGACAGCCTGTGACTGGTGGTTGGCACCTCTTCGATTTCATCTATGTCACAGGCATCTGCAGCATCTTGCGAGTAGTTGTGTTTCATGACAAGGATATTTCTTCTGTTCATGGGTGGGATGAGGGGTTTTCCTGGCTGTGTGGGCATCTCTGTCAAGATAGAAGCATCTCTTGTGCTGAGGTTACTGCGGCTGCCTTTAGTGCTGGACAGCTGTGATCCACAGTGATGGTCATGAATGCATTTGGAAGATGACCTCCGCAGTTTATGGTAATTTTCAAAGTCATCTGCCACATCTGCAAAGTCTGCTGTAGCTCCCGTCCCTCTGAGAGTACATAACTCATAATGAGGAGGTTCAAATACCTCCTGGAAAACTGTCTGGTCAAAGTCTGATTTCCTTTGGACATATTTTTTACGAGGCTGTTTGATCTGTACAATGACAGAGATGATAATGAGGATGATCACGATGCAGGAAGTCACACCAATGACAGTCCCACTGGTGTTGGTCAGCTGGTCCAGCAGGCTGGTTTTCCTCTTCTCTGTAGGTTGGAGAGAGTGAAAACAACAAACAGACAAAACAAGAAGCAACACAGCAAACATTAACATTATAGTCAAAATGTGTATGAAAAACTTAAAGTAAAACAAGCTGAGCACAGAATTTTTACAGGCTTGTCATAGCTTAAGAAAATATTTTAAAATAAATGCAGGGTCTCATTTTTCACAAAAAATCCAATGACCAGCCTTAAAAATAGCCCCCTCCACCCATTGCTCAGCATTTCAGCTTAAAATACACACACACACACACACACACAAACACACACAATCAATCAATCAATCTATCTATAAAATAACAACAATATTCTGATACCAAAGCATAATTCAATTCAATCTGAAGACACACACTTTAAGAATGATGGCATGGACTTCCTCCCAAATGAAATAATCACAATTGGTAAATAAATTATTTTTAAAACTCAACCAGTTAAAGCCTGGTTTAATGAAACTCAGGAAATTGTCCAAACGGTGTACATCAAGTGGAAATAAATTTATATAAATCAATCTATTAAATGTCTTTAGGAACAGTGAGAGTCTCTGGCATTTCAGCCTTGACTTGCTTCCTCCACTCTTGATTCACCATGATGGGAGCCCTACCCAGGGAGCTATGGACAAAAACACAGGGCACCCTCTCCCTGCCACTCTTAGTTAAGTGAGTTATGGCATCTCCTCAGGAGGGGAAAGCTACCATCATTTCTCAATGCCCAACCAGATCCATGTTGGATATGCTCTTTTCCAGTCTGAGTGGCTGAGATATATGGGGCTCCCAAGGTACCTCCTCTCAGCCTCCATTTGGAGCACAGGAGCTCAACACCAGGTGTCTCCAGTGGAGAATGCCAGGACTGGATCATGCTTACCCAAGTTCACTGATACAGAAGAGCTGCCTGGAGTGGCAAGCTGACAAGACCACATGGTAGCAAGCACACCCAAGTGCTCTGTGCATTAACAGACCTACACCTCTATTCCTGACCCCAACCAGAGCACTAGTGGTGAAGTTGTGCCCAGAAAGAGAGTCAGGCTACAAGTACAGAAAACATTAGAGCTTCCCCTAAATGAAGTTAATTTGAAACGGTGTGTGGAGAAGCTCAAGCCTAAAGATAATTTCAAAAACTATGGAGATTTTTTGGTAGGCAATTAAAAGGCAGTTAGTGTATTAAGAGCAATAAGACAAACCTTAGAACATCTAGAAGTTTAACAGAACAAGTTAGGAGAGTAACAGCTAATGAGAGTCCTCCTGGGTTGTAATGACTCACAAAGGCTAGACTCAAGGATGACCCTTGCAATTAATTAAATTTAATTGACCAGACTGTAGAACAATTTATGATCTTGGGCATTGCTGAAAGCAGTAGAGCAATCAGTCGGCAATCAGTGGAGAGTAACAACTGGCTGCAATACCAACAGAGGTGACAGCTAAATAAAACAGGAATTGAGGAGCAGAGAGCCCTGCTGAAACCATGCTGCCCAAGGGTGATGGTGCAAAGCTCAAGGCAGTGGCCTCTGTGGTGCAACATTAGAAACTTCACTGAAATGGTCCAGCCAAGTCTACATTTAGAAACAAACAAGAAAACTACAGACTGAGTATCCAGAGATGCTACAAATCTAACGTGATTTTCAAAAAATAATTGTAAGGCATGTAGAGAAACAGGAAAGCAAAATGTATAAATAGAAAAAAAAAACAAAACAGACAATGAAAGGAGCCTTGGGGAGCCAAATTATCAGAGTTAGCAGACAAAGATTTCCAAGCAGCTATCATCAACATGTCTAAGGAACTATGACTGAAGCTAAAGAAGATGCTCATCAAATAGAAAATATTAATAAAGAAATGTAAATCACAAAAATGGAAACTCTGGAACTGAACAGCGCAATTACCAATATGATAATATTCTGGAGCCTCAACAGTGCATTTCAGCTGGAAGAAGAAAGTATCAGCTTACTTTATAAAGATAGAGGAATGAGAATGGTGCAATCGGAAAATGAGTTTGACACAGGAATGCAGAACCAGAACAGAGCCTCAGAAAAACACTGTGGCAAATCAACAAGCACACGAACACAATGTAATGGGATTATAAGAAACAAAGTAGAGATGGAAAGTAACAGGAACAACAACAACAACAACAACAAAATCCAGAAGAGCTAAAACTTCTCAAACTTAATTAGAAAGCTCACATCGAACTTCAACAAACTCCAAGTAGGAGAAATGCAAAGACATCCATACAAAGACATATGACTCTGAAAATGTTAAAAAAAATATATATTGAAAGTAACAGAGAAAAATAGAAAACAAACTCCTCATAGAAAGAAATCCCAATCAGATTAACAGCCGAGTTTGGAGGCCAGAAAGCAACAGGATGACATATTCAGTGCTGAAGCAAAAGCAAAGCAAAACAAAACCAAACAACTACCAAAAAACCCAAAAGAAACCTGTCAACCCAGAACCCACTATCCAGCAAACCTACCTTCAAAAATGAAATGGACATTGTAAGAGACAAAAACGAAGATAATTCAAAGACAAAAGAGCTTCCTTAAAATAAATACTGAAGAGAGTTCATGTTGAATACAAGTGACCTCAGACAGTAACTCAAATCCACGTGAAAAAAACTGAACAACTAATAAATTAAACAGGCAAGTAAATATCGTCTATAACAGTGATTATGGAAATAATTGCAAAGGACAGTCGAGTGACATCTTTCTTCTGCAGTCTTCACTTAACTTTTTTAAAAAGCAATGTTCTGTGTATATAATTGTAATGTTGGACTATAACTTATGTAAATGCAATATATGTAGTCACAATATGGTATAAACGAGGTGTGAGCAAAACTGTTATTGGGTAAGGAAATGACAACAGGGTAATGCAAATCTACAAAAACAAATGAGAACCAGAAATAGTAAATAAGGAGGATTGTATTAAAAAATTACACTAATATATACTTGCTGCCCTTTCTTTTCCCAACCACTTTAAAAGACAGTTGTATAAAGTAATAATTATTGCAATGTATTGTTGGGTTTGTAACATTTAAAATGTAATGTGTACAAATATAATTGAAAAAAGAAGAGAGAATAGAGCTATATACGAATAATGTTTCTATGTCTCACTTTAATCAAGTTAGTATAAATGTAAAGTACATTGAGAAGTTAAGTTGTATATTGTAAGTCCTAAAGCAACTAAGAAAGTAAGTAAAAACAAATTCATTAACAACTGTAAAATAATTAAAATATTGCACCAGAATATAATAACTTAATGCAAAAGAAAGCAATAAAATAAGAAAACAGAAAAAAAATGCATGAGCATTTAGAAACAAAAAGTATAATGGAATATGTAAGTCCAACTATATCAAAGACAGTACTAAATGTGAATGTATAAAACAACCCAATGAAAAGGCAGAGATTCTCAGACTGAATAAAAAATAAGACACGAATAAGCACTGTCTACAAAAGAAACACCTTATAGTCACACATGCAGATAGTCTGAAAGTAAATGCATGGAAAAGAAGAATGGAAAGCAAATCATAAGAAAGGTGGAGTAGCTACTGATAGACAAAATATAACTTAAGACAAAAAATTGCACTAAACCCCATAAGATTGTTTTGTAGTGATAAAAGGGTCATGAGGAAGACATAACAAATACATATATATGAGTTTAGTGACCAAGTTTGATATCACATGAAATAAAGATTTTACAGAAGTGAAGAAAAAAGTAGACAATTCAACCATGATAGCTGAAGCATTTATCATACTCTTTCAATAAAGGATAAAACATAGCAGAAAATCAAAAGGCAAACAGAAGGTTTGAACAATGCTGTAAACCTAATACACACAACAGGCATCTACTGAACACACTATCCAACAATAGCAAATACGTGTTCTTTTCAAGGGTACATGGAACAAACTTTAGGCTACACCACATGCTTGCCATTGGTATAACCTCCATAAATTAGAAATGACTGCAATAATAAAAACTTTTTTCTCCTATCACAGGAAAATGAATTAAAAGTTAGAAGAATCATTTTTCTTTCTGAAAAATAAAAACAAATATGGAGTTTCATAATGCACATCCACTCACATTTGTTGATTGCCATCACATGTCAAATATTTCTTACATATATGGGAACAAATTTACAGAGGGCAAACAAAGCCAATGGTGACTACTAATTATTAACAGATATGCAAAAAGATCACTCAGAAAGTAATTTCTAATCCATTCAGAAGTAGACACGAAAGTAATCAAAAACATCCCAACATCAAAATAGTTGACGGTGTAACTGTCTTTCTTATTGACTGTATGAAACATTGATTACTGTGGTATTATTTCTCTACTTCTATGCACAGAAGGCATTTTAGTAGATAATACTGGACTTCAAGCATGAAAGTTATTTGCCTATCTTCTTTTGCCAATTGTTTAATATTGGATCTCAGTAAAAGACTTTACATGGCAGTTTCATCTTAACTAAAACATGCAATATCCATAATCTAGCCAAGGATCCCTGTCTACATAAACAAGCCTTTCTGTACAGACAAGGGAAGGAGGCAAGGGCATTGGGAGCTGTGCTCACTGGAAAGACCAAAAGCATTTTCGTAGCAAAACTGAAGTGGAGTGAAGTAGCTGGAAGTATCTGAAAGTTCAAATGCTCTTTCAATATATTTTATTTCTAGAGTATGTATGTAAAGTCCGACGAAGTCAAACTGGAATGAATGAGAGGTGTAGCCACAAACAGATGGTATCACACATGATAGGAAAGTAGTGTGCTCCCCTGAAAGCTCCCGTCTCCTTTTCATAGCTTTGCAGGCTCTCATCAGGTGATGACTTTAGTGAGAATTCAAGTGCTAAGGATAGTTCATGAATAAAGAAACATCTGGAAACAACATGAGTAAAGCCTAAGAAAAATGTTTCCAAATCAATTATAAGACATATGCAGAGCTCATAAAAGGCAGTAGATACTCTTATTTTAAAGACTGTTTGATGTTTATGAACTTCTACCTCGCTCCACAGGGAGGAAGTGTTTTCAAATTTCAGGTACTCATCATTACCTTTACAGTGATTTTCATCCCAAGGATACACACAGTTCTGGAGTCCATTGCAGACCAAAGTATTATTAATACACATGTTACTATGGCAGAAGAATGTATTGCCTTCACAAGGAGCTAAAAACAACAAGACAAAGGAAGAAAGTTGTAACAGTTGTTCAGTACTAAATCACATTACAAATCTAAAAATAAAAAGATTAGACTGATAATTTGCCACAAACTGAGATAAATGATATGCCATGTGATTTCAAAAATGGTATGGTAGTGGTAATTATTTCTTGTGTTACTAAAAGTGCTGGCATCCCTCTAGAGAGGCTCAGCTTATAAAAATGCCATAGGGTATATTCCATCATTAAAATGAGGTACATTATCCACATTTTTTTAAGTAGGCATATTTATTTAGCAAACCTGAAGCGTCTACCATGTGCATAAATTAAACTTCATACAGAAATTAAGGATGTATACATTTAGTTTCATTGTGCAAAAACACTTAATTGAAATATTAAAATAATTTTGAAAAATATATACTTAACAAACACTAATAAATAATGCAAACACTAAAAATATACACTTACCAAACACTAACAAATAATGCAAACCCTGTGACATCACTTAAGAATAGAAAAACGCCACGGAAATTGAAAATCATCAAAAAATTAATCCTGAACATAAAAAAATGATGCTTATCACATTTAATATATATATGGTGATAAAATTAGCTTACTATCCATGTATTTCATACATTCTAGTGATGTGGTGTACAATGATCATTATCTCCAGATTACAATGCACAGTGAGGGGTCTGGGAGGTAAAATAAGAACTTCAAGAAGGTATAAAATATGGCTAAATATAACAACAAGAAAAACGTGAGTTTAATATAGCAATGTAAAATGTTAGATATGATTTCAATATTAAGAAAAATACATTTATTTCTTTATTAAAGTGACAGAATATTTTAAGTGATCAGTCTCTACAGTAATATTGCATTGTGGGTTATGGTGTACAGAAAGTGCTCTTAAAGCTAACTTTTGTTTTTACTTTTGTATTCATTCCACATATCAGATAAAATGCAATTTGAGTGTTTCTTTTTACAACAATGGGTCTACAATCCTTTTAAGGATAGGCATTCTAGCAAAATCTACTGCACATGAAACACATTGACTTCCAGTAAGTAGTCAATGAAGATTTATTAACGATCAGTACTATTTAGCCACTGCAGTCATGTTATAATGAGTTTTTTTCACTTTCAAAACTGTATACCACATAAGTTTTAGAAAGTTAGCTTCTTTACTAATCAAAACTATCAAAACAGTACTTTGCAACTTGATATACTTAAGGCAACTTACTATATTTTAATACTCCCAGAGAAATCCTTGAAAAAAAAACAACACTCAAATTCTGCAAAGCAAAAGTAAGGCAAACACATAGCTAATTCAAGCCACATGATTCTTCCTGGTTCTTCATCCCTACCTCCTCCCCCAACCCAAAACAATCTCCTCTTTGTTCAACTTCATCTTCCTGGTTAAGGAGTAAAAAGCATGTAACAGTAATTTTGAAAAATGAAAATTAGAGTAGAAAACACGTAGTAGTCATTTTGGAAAAAAGTATCATGCTTAACATTTTATTGTGCTACTGATTTGTTAAGTACTGTTCTGTATAAATCTTTCATAATGTAAAATTTAACAATCCAATATATTATTGCAAAGACTTGCTGCTTAGTGATCAACTAAATTTGAATTTCTGTGGCTGATCATAATGGCTTTTGCAGAACTGATAAAGTCTGTTAAGCAGATAGTGAATATTGTCAAAATTTGTACGCAGCGTATAAAGAAGATTTTGGCAAATTTTATATTAGAATGGCTGCAAAACACTTTTGTAAAAATGCTTAAAATACTTATTACCTAACAAATTGTAGTAGTTTTGAAAGTACAGTTACTCACCAAGTAAGAAATGCCTTTAAAAAGAAGATATTTACTGACCTTCTATAATGAGTAGGAAAAGTTATTACAATTATTATTAAGTAAGATGGGTTAGTTTAAAAATTTAAACAAAATAAAAATAGCATTGCATTCTGGTGAGTGAAGTGCAATATTATGTTGGTAAGAGCACTGAAATTTGAATTCCAAATAATCCAAATGTGATTGTGTTTGTTTCTGCTGCTTAGTAGTTGTGAAGCTATCAATGTTCAGGATCAGTTATTAAATATTAATGGTTTTATCAAGAATGCAATGGGTAACCTAGGAATGTCAATAAATCAAATTTTAACATGCTTCTTTGCATTAAATAATTATGCAAATGTGCCGGTTAATTGGGAGTTAGCCTCTCTTTTGTTTATGGTGTTTTCTGTGGGATTTTTTTTTGTATTATTCTAGGTATTTCTCTATGTATTTTCTTCCTTACTTTTGCTAATAGTTACAGAATTGCTGTGGAAATGAAAAATAAAAACAAGCAAATCCTTATATGGTTAAGAAGCAATGTATAGGCTGGGCGTGGTGGCTCACACCTGTAATTCCAGCACTTTGGGAGACTGAGGCTGGTGAATCACCTGAGGCCAGGAGTTCGAGACCATCCTGGCCAACATGGTGAAACCTGTCTCTACTAAAAATATAAGAATTAGTCGAGCGTGGTGGCGTACTCCTGTAATTCCAGATACTCTGGAGGCTGAGGCAACAGAATCACTTGAATCTGAGAGGTGGAGGTTGTAGTGAGCCAGAGATTGTGTCACTGCACCCTAGCCTAGATGACAGAGTAAGACCCTGTCTCAAAAAAAAAGGTAGCAATGTGTAAAGTTTTACCTACCTTGGACAAAAATACAAAAGCAAATTTTGTTTTATAGACATCCAAAGTTTAGTATTATATTGGGTTCTGAATTTCCTTGATATTGTTTGTCTGAATATTTCTCTCATATATGCCATCATACAATAAAGATTCTCATTTCTCTTCTGGTTAAGAACTACGATGGCACCGCCTACAGACCAAATCAAGCCTACGTTTTTATTGCTCTTTCAAAGACTCACATGCACTCAGTGCACCAACGCCTGTAGCCAGTTGCTCCCAGCACACTCCTGACATCTGTGGCACTGTGTCCACACACCACTCCCTTCTTCTGCCTTCCCCAGATACCCCTTCTCAATTCTGCCATCCAAATCACATCAAAACTCTATTATTCATACAGTCTTAAAATATTACTCCAACCTGCCAGAAAACTTAAGCCGTTCCTTAAATCCCATTTCACGTGTAATTTTTAACAGTATATGTTTATCTTTTTTGTATACATTTGTTTGAGGCTCGTGACCATGTTTTTTTTATTAAAAAAAAAAGTTTATGTTTAACTTCTCATAATGGCTTAGGCTTACTCTGCTTGTAGTAAATATTCAACAGATATTTTAAATTGATTAATATTGCTTACCAAAAGGTTAACTCTGACTGGGCTGCATACTCCAGTATTCCAGAGAGCAGAAGACTCTAATAAATGTGTTTATTGGTGGATAACTAACCTTCAAGGCCACAGTCTTCCAGTGTAGCACAGAGTGATTATGGGCAGCATGTATTCTCAGAAACTAAACCTCAGTATCAGGTCTTTGTTTCTTTTACTATTTCTGACAAAGCACATATTCCACAACCAATTTACAGAAGACTTATTCTACGTATGAGACTCAACACTCGTCATTAAAGCACTTCTCTCTTATGGACCAGCTGCCTTATTTTCTAGTGATCTAAAGGAAACTCAAGGTTTATTTATTATAAAGTGGCAGCCAAAGAAGTAACACTCCAAATGGCAAGTACCTCACACAGTTTCCAGGGTCACAAGAGTGAACACACAACTTAATACTTGTTTCTATCAGAATAGCAAACAGAGCTTCATATTGATGTTAAAACACTAAGAACACAGATGAAACAATTTGCCATTGCTTTTTGTCAGTGAACTATTTGAAAGTGCATTTAGACATGAGACCCTCCAACTAATGTGATTTCACTTTATCGGGTTTATTGACATTACCATTTTATCATCCAGATGTAACAATCCAAAGATGGAAACTAATTTATGTTTATGAAGTAAAATATTCTAGTCAGCCAAAATCATGTCCTATGTATAAGCATATCATTGCTCTTGATTTAAAGTACTCACATAGAAAGTAGACACTACAACATTTCAAAGTGAATCTTTCTTCACTGTTTCCTCCTCCCGCATACACCAATACATATGCATTTGTGCAAAGCATTCATTTTTGGCTATGCAATAGACTGTAGATTAAACAAAGCTGAGAGAGTACTTCTCCAGACACATCAGTCTGGGATTGAAGAGTCCTATCAAGAGGACAGAGGGCTGAGCTGTGATTTGGGCTGTCAGGAATGATAATCCTTAAGGGCAGATTGCTTCCTCTGTGAGCAAAAGCAGGTTTATAAGAGAGAATAGAGCTCAGTGATTAAGTTCCTTGCAGCCTGGCCACCTGGTCTCCAAATCCCACGGTGCCTCTTTCATGCTCTTTGCCCTTGAACTGATTAATCTGTCAGCTACTCAGTTACCATATCTGTATAATGGGGATAAAGATAATACTTACCCAAGCAATTTAATTATGCATGGAATGCAGTATAGTATCAGCGGCCTGGTTGGGAACATTACAAGATGGAATTGTAATCTGTTTTAGGACAGTATTGTGCAGAGGCTGTGGAGTCAATATGTCTGATTTTCAAATGTGAGTTACATGATCTTGAGCAAATTCACTAACTTTTTCAGTTTCTGGCTATATCTATATAATGGGGATAATTATAACTATTACATAAAATTGTAAGAAATAAATGTGATAAAGCTCTAAAAACCCTAGCAGATACTATCATATAGTGTATGATACAAGAATATTATCTGTTCTTGAATTACTACTGTAGATACCAAAACAAAAGCAAGTGAAACAAATACAATGTTAAGATGATACAAAAGTGACTTAATTGATATTAAATTTTTAGTTTGTAAAGTGAAGGAAGTCATTCGCAGATGCCTTGTTAACACTACATCAGAACACATATTTCAAAGTCACACTGAGGACTTTTCTGAAACTAAGACCTCCTAGTTGTCTTATATGAGAATATATGCCTTTACTACACCATGTTTAGTGTAAAATATAATTATAATCCAATTTTAAAAGAAAAGCAGAAAACAGAAAATATGCATATTAAATAAAATAGCAAAAGCATATCCGAATGTGTTTGTACTACTTAAGAGGAGGAACGTTGAACTGTGTAAGATATTTGATTATGATATTCTTCTTTTAACAGTTTAATGAGACCATTAAGATAACAGGTATTTTCTAACATCCAGCTGTAAAGACAAACATTCAGATCCCATCTTGGAAAACCAAGCCAGGCCATATGTAGAACAGAATAGCTCTCAGCCTTTTGGCTCCATTGTAAAATAAGTGTTTTTGCAGACATGTTAATGATTTTATAGAACTGAGACTTGGATAAAAGTGACAGTATCATCTTATAATTTTAGTAACAAAATTTTCATATAAATTTGTTAGATATATCCTGATTTTGATATTATTTATGGGTACATTTAACTCTAATTTTAAAATTCCAATATAAATTATCACAAGTTAACATTTATTCAAATATTTAATAATAAATTCTTTGGAAACATAAAATTTAGTACAATATTTTGCTGAGTAGAAGACCCTTAAGACTGAGACCCTTGAGACCCTAAAGACTGAGTAGAAGACCCTTAAGACTGAGTAGAAGACACTTAAGACCCTTAAGTATGTTACTTTCAGTGATTCTCAGGGCCTTGGACCCACTGAAAGATTTAGAGATGTCATGAGGCAAAACATATCTGTTTAACTTTGATTAATCTAAATATTTCCAGTCTTAATTGTTTGCCACTTAATAGGTAAAATGAAAACAAAATATTTTAAAAAATAATTTTGCGAAGTGTTTCATCAGTGTCCAGCAATCATTATAGTGATAGAATTATTAATTCTTAAGAGAACACAGAACGGGATGGGAGATTATTAACATGTAAAGTTGGGTAAAAAATAAGAATACACCTTCTTTGATGTATGAAAACTCACATACCAATGCACTTATAGATAATTTTTCAGAAACGCAAAAGCCAAAATGTTGGCAATGATTATTTCTAGGATTTACTGACATTATATTTCCCTTTTTTGGAGAAACGTTCCATATATACTTTTACGTATAAATACATGTATATATACATATATACATTAAGAACATACACAAAAAACAGTTTTATAATTAAGGAAAAACTCATAAGTTCTCATGAAAAAATACCAGACGATCATCCAGAAAAAGTTGATTTTCAGTTTCAGATTTTTAAATCAAGAAAATAGTTTTTACATAACATCTGCTATATTGCTTCATTACTGTTTTTTAAATCCTCATCTGTTCCCATTATTACCGCAAGGTGGCGAGCTTACATCAGACTTCAGTGAAAGAGCATTTTAATCCCTCATGGAGATGGCTAAAAAAAACCATGGAAGAACCTGTAATAACACCTAAACCTATACATTACTAATTCTTTAAATAAACAAATTATTTAGCAGGGGCAACAAATCTATTACATATTTGAATCATGTAAGAGAAGAAAAAAGAAAGCAACAACACTCAAAATAAAGCAAGTTTTACATGATTTATTTAATAAAGAACTATAGAACACATTTTTTAATGTGAAAGGCCTAGTCAGAGATATACCTTCGATTTCAGTGTTTATCTCATGTGGATATACACTGTTTTAATTCTGTAACTTAAAGGTTTTTAATTCATAATGGCTACTTTAATGTTGAAGCCACTAAGCTTATTCTATTAGGATTATTTATTTCCTTTTTTTCCCCCCTTTTGAAATCCAGAAATCCACTAAATACTATTCACAAAATATTAAAACAAAATTGAAATAAAAACTGGCAGATTTATTTCTGAGAGACTGATATTTCAACTATCCATGATTTATTAATAAATCATTAGTAATTTGTCCAAAGTCAAATAAGTCATCATATTGCATCGTGAAAAATTGAAAAAAGAAGTGAGACTTGATCATATTCCCCTAAAGACCCCTTACATCACTGGAACACATGTTCCTTGGACTTCTGGTCTGGTTCTCTTCACCTCCCCTCCCCCGTGTGCTCACCTTGTTCTCTTCACACCTTCTCGCCTCTTATTTTCCTCAAATTCTTTTAACTTCTTTAATTTTCAGCTTTGTCTAAAGCTTATCCAACTCTGTGCTGGCCTGTGTGGGCACAGCCACAGGCTGTCTCACACAGAGTCACATACTCATACACCACACACACACACACACACACACACACAGACACCATTCACACACACTCACACATTCAAACTCATTCATACACACACCACACCCACACAGTCATAGTCACACTTCTAGGTCTTTTACTTCTGTTTTTTTTTTTTTTTATTCTTCGTCATTCGCTGATCTTTAATTTGAATGGAAATGCCCACAGATGTGTGGAGAAGCTGCTGGAGAAACAGCTTCGAGTATGTATTAATCCGTTTTCAGGCTGCTGTGAAGAAATACCCAAGACTGGTAATTTATAAAGAAAAAAGGTTCAATTGGCTCACGTTCCACATTTCTGGGGAGGCCTCAGCAAACTTACAATGTCTTCATGGTGGACGGCAACACAGGCACTTCTTACATGTTGGCAGGTGAGAGAAGTGACGATCAGCGAAGGAGAAAACCCCTTATAAAATCATCAGATCTCATGAGAACTCACTATCATGAGAATACGATGGGGGAAACTGCCCCATGATTCAATTATCTCCACCTGGTCTAGCCCTTGACAAGTGGGGATTACTAAAATTCAAGGTGAGATTTGGGTGGGGACACAGAACCAAACCAAATCAGAGTACATTTACATCTTCTTGCTTTATTTTATCGGTTCCACTTTTATCAGCCTGGAATATTTACTAAAACTTACTTTTTAAAATTAAAACTTTCTGACATTCAGGATGGTATAGAATCCATTACTCTGTTTGGTGAGGGCTAGAAACAAAGCTTAACACTTACATGAATATGTAAATGTGACACATATCAACATTATATAGTTGGTCATGGATTCACACTGAAGAGCAAAATCTAGCATACTTGCTTTTATTCATTACTGATTTTTATCTGTTCAGGTAACTAAGGTGATTTCCCCCCTGCCTTCTCAGGCCGCTATGCAAGTGTCTACAGACCCCTGTAGCCAAGTCCCCTGAGGCTGTCACAGGTCCCTTATTTCCTCTGTTCTTTCTCTGGGCTATTTTCATCAGACACAGAGCCCACACTAATGAGGGGGCTTACACCCCCAGCTCTGACTCCTATGTGAGATCCAGACTTACTCTGAACATTGAAATGCCTACTTATCATCTCCATTTGGAACTGTAATTACCATCCCAAATGGAATATGGCTGATGGGCTTAAGGAAAATGATTATCACCCTCCTCCTATCCACGTTTTTGCCTTTAATTCTCACCTCCCACACCTTCCTGGCATTGACAAAGGGCACGACCATCCCCTCAGCTATTCAGGCTAAAGGTGCAGCACCATGCTTGGGTCCTTTATTCCCCGAGACTCTTGAGCCAGTGGCCATCACTTGAGTGGCTCTATCTCAATGCCAAACTCTTGGTCAGGTCTCCAATGCTGTGACTGAGCCAGACCACAGCTCACTCACAGCAATCTTACATGGAGTTCAGGGACACAGAAGCCACGGGGACCTTGGTCATTTGAAGGTGTAAATCAGGCCACATTTCACTTTAAGATACCCCAAAACACTTTCCGATAATGTTAATTTCCAAGCTCCTTGTTACCACTTTATACACAGTAAGTGATTTATATTCTTAGAGCATTTGTGAACTCTAAACATTTATAAAATTCTTCCTAACCTCAGATGTCACCCATCATTACCAGGTCACCACGCCCTGATCCTTCCCACCACACGACTCATGTTGGTTTTCTCACAAACTCACTAGGGCTTGGGCTAATCTCTTTGAGTTAACTTACCTGTGCCTTATTGCTTCCTCTTATAAGAAAGCCTGGCAACCAGATGTACCACTTTGTAGATGCTTCATAAATATTTGGTGACAGACCATATATCAGAATAAAAATTTTTTTTTTTTTTTTTGAGATGGATTCTCACTCTGTTGCCCAGACTGGAGTGCAGTAGCACATTCTTGGCTCACTGCAACCTGTGCTGCCCGGGTTCAAGTGATTCTCCTGCCTCAGCCTCCCAAGTAGCTGGGATTACAGGTGTCTGTCACTGCACCCAGCTAATTTTTGTATTTTTAGTAGAGACAGGGTTTCACCATCTTGGGCGGGCTGATCTTGAACTTCTGACCTCATGATCCACCCACCTCGGCCTCCCAAAGTGCTGGCATTACAGGCATGATCCACAGCATCCAGCCAGAATAAAAATTCTTTAAGCAACACAATGAATATTAAATGTCTTCTCATTAATGTCTGACAATGATTTAAATTTTTAAAAAACAGCAAAACTTTAAAAATAAACTTGAAAGAAAATAAATAAGACATTAGAGATATCAATTATGAGTAGTCAACTAAAGATGGAAATTTTTAAAAACTTCAAAAATCTGATTAAATATATATAGTTTGGCTGGGCACAGTGGTTCACACGTGTAATACCGGCACTTCAGGAGATCCAGGTGGGTGGATCATTTGAGGTCAGAAGTTTGATAACAGCTTGGTCAACATGGTAAGACCCCATCTCTACTAAAAATACAAAAACTAGCCAGGCGCAGCAGTGTGTGTCTGTAATCCCAGCTACTCAGGAAGCTGAGGTAGGAGAATCACCTGAACCCGGGAGGTGGAGGTTACAGTCAGCGAAGATTGTGCCACTGCACTCCAGCCTGGGCACCAGAGTGAGACTCCATCCCAGGAAAAAAAAAAAAGAAAAATAATTATATATATGGAAAATGATTATCACCATATATATATATTACATATATATATGGTGATAATCACCATAAGTGTGTGTGTGTATATATATATATATTATATATATGGTGAAAACCACCATATGTATAATATATATATACACATATGGTGATAATCATTTTCCATATATAATTTTTTTCTTTTTCTATATATAGCTTTATATATATGTACATATATATATAAAATCACCATATATATAAAACTTGCTACTAATAATCATTTTAATTGTGGTATTTGAATTATACAAATATGTAAATATATATATATATATATATAATATATTTGAAATATATTTGGCCATCAGAACTCCTCACAAAACAATTTTTTTCCCAAAACAAATGGAAAAATTTCCCTTGTCACCACATTGAAACTTAAAATGGCCCACAGGCTATGCAATTAGAGGATATGACATTTTATTTGAAAAATGCTGACCAGACTTGAGGCCAGAAATAGATTTGTGTATCTTCTCTTCATATCCTTTATCATCTTCATAGTTGTTTTGAAAAATCAATATCTGTTTTCAAAACTCTCTGTTCCAATATATAAGTCACAGTTTGAAAATATCCAGTATTATCAAGTAAGTTGTGTATATATTAATCTGTTTTTTATAGAAGAAATTCTGCAATTTCAATTTGATCTCACACATATTTATTAGATTCCTCCCCAATCTTTGTGCTAAAATTGCATATTCTTACTGTCTGAAAGCTATTATATTAAGAAACATTTCTTCATGGAAAACTTACACTCCGTATATAAAAACTCTTTCTTTCCTTTTATATGAGGTGAAACACATCATAATTCATCCATTATTTTACCATCCCAAGAAATTATTATATATTTTTATACATCCATTATATCTACCTTGATTCAGCCCCACAATGATTTCTTCAATGTGTAGAATGACTAATTACATTTACAATAAGCAGGGTATTAAATTTCTTAAGAGGCTACATGCTGGTTACTATTAGGCCCAGGACATGTGGGCCAGAGTTGGTTTTCATGATATGTACATGTCTGCAGCAGCTGGCTAGTTCATACACACTATTCTTTTATAAAGGTGCAATATTTGCTCTTATTGAACATGCGAAGTCCCAAAAAGGGGACCTACAGTAAACGAAGATTAGGGCCAAGCCTAAAAACATCACCGTGACCTCAACTTTAAGCATCTGCTGGTTCAAAGGCTATCAACTAAAAATAATAATTTTATGTTTCTATACAATAAACATACGTTGTATATTTTCAGGGACAGACATAAACTACAGTAATTGTAAAGCTGCATTCAGAGAGATTAATATAGTATTCCCAAGGATTCTACTAAAACTTACAGGAAATTTCCTACCTTAATTCTTGTCCAAGTGATTCCTTGTAAACCCACTCACTTTATTTAAAAAAAAAAATTCTTCTAGATGGTTCAATGAAAATTCCGCAATATTTTCTCAGTAAATGAATAAGCAAAGAAGCAAAATTATTTAAGATACTGTTTTAGTCAAATTACTTAAAAAATCTACTTTGAATTTTAGGTATTTCATCAAACTCCACGTCTGTACACATAATAGTTTTTCAATGATTTAAGTAACCAAGTCAGTAATAAAAGTTTACCAATAATTCATTTAAAATGTTATAATACTTTAGACAGTTGTTTTCTTTATTGTACATTCGAACTCAATCAAAAGTTTTAAAAGAAAACAGAAAGGAAGGAAGGGAGGCAAGAGGAGGGGAGGAAGGAAGCAGGGCATGGAGTGAGGGAGGAAGAGAGAGAGAGAGAGGGAGGGAGAGAGGGAGGGAGGATTGTCTTTAGACAGGTTATACAACTTTATTTCATTTTCCTTTGCTTAATGCCTTCATTGTATTTGAAAGTGTTAACTATCAAAGCTTCGGTATGTTGTTATCTCACTAACAGATACGATACTAGCTAGCCACCTTCTGCTGACCATTTACTATGTTCCAGACATATATTTAAAACTTTCAGCTGCCCTGTAATATTTTCTCTGTTTTACAGAAAGGAAACTGAGAATTCAAGTCCAGGCATCACACATAAGAAAGTGGCAGAATTGGCTGACACTGAACATGTGTTCTTACACATTGTAATTCCATTTTGGATCTTTTTCAAAAGCAAAACAATTTTTTAAGTGGATGATTTGTGATTTTGGGTCTAAAACAGTTTGTCTTTTATTTTAAAATTTCAAACACATCTATACTTGCCCAAAGTTATATATGTATCTTTAGGACACATTAACTTTTTTCATGTTCTCTATAGTAGTAAAATATTTAATTTAAAAATAAATTCTTTATATAAAAGAGTACTTATTCAATAGCAAGGTGCAAAGGCAGACTTGTGTTAAAATATTCCTTTATCAATTGACATTGTATACCTTTGGCCTTCAAAGGTATAATCACTGCTTTTAAAAATTTCAGACAAAGAACACATCCGCTTAATAAAAACAAGCAAAATCAACCTAGAAATACCAATTCTATTGTGGTCAAATAAATAATGGCTCTCCAAATTGTCCACATCTTAATCTCACATCCTGTGAATGTTACTTTATATGGAAAAAGGGACTTCACAGGTGTGATTAAGGATTTCCAAATGAAGAATTACCATGGATTATCCAGTTGAGCCCAAGGCAATAACAAGTGAAGAGACATACAGACCGAAGGAACAGAGGTGATATAACAGCAAAGGATAAAGGCACATGAAGATGCTACATTGGTGGCTGTGATGGAAGAGAACGGCTATGAGCCAAGAAATATTGCTCTAGAACTAGAAAAGGAAGGAAATGTACTCTCCACTGGAGCCTCTTATGGGACAGCATCCTTGCTGACAACCTGGTCTCAGCCCAGTAAAATCTGTTTTAGGGATCTGACCTCCAGAAGTGTGAGGTAATAAAGTTGTGTTTTTGGATGCTACTAAATATATGCTCATTTGTTCCAGCAGCAGTGGGAAACTAATATGCCTGTCTAGACCAAGTAACAGACTTCTCAGGCAAAGTGGCCGTCAGCGTACAGCACACCAACCAGGGACAGGAGAGGGCCGTGATGAGAAAAGTGAAGATGAGGCCACAGATGGAGAGTGGCAGTTTCCAGCCAGACCACCCTGACAACTCGTGTCATAATTAGTCACTGAAGGAATCCAAGGCTACGCTTTACAAATTATCTGTGTCTTGAAGTTATTAAAGTGAATTCAAGGTTGTACGCACTCATATCAAGGGGAGAGAAAGGCTAATACTACATCTGGTGTTCTAAGACATGGCAAAAATGCAGGCTTACCATCAGGATCTGTCAAGCAGCAAGTTAGTTGTCAGCTGAGTGTGTCTCAGAAGATAAACAGCGGAGAGATTCTATTGCAGAACAGAGTTATTATTTAGTCTGAAAACAACATGCCACGTGGTATCCTCAAAACTTGGCGTATTAAAATCCTACTGATGAGTTCTTTTGTGAAACTGTAGATGAGTCAATTACCCTACCATAGAAAACAGTGTATTTACTCTTGTTTCCCTAGACTTAATAAATCTTTTCAGAAAGTCCTATTTCTTCCTTTGTCAAAAAGTATTTACCAAGCCAATACCTATTTATTGTAGAAAAATCAAAAAACACGGACAAAAAACATTATCAACCAAATATAACTCTTAACATCTTAATCTCATTGTCTTTTACATATATTACATATACAATAGATGACATATAGTAAATGTTTATCCTATATAGTTACAAGAGTATTGATGTAATGTACACGTGTTTTGTTTGCTACTTGCTTCTAACATCTTGTTTTTTAAAATAGTCCAATGTCAGCATCAATCCACCACATCATCAAAAGTATATGTACCTTCCCGGAACCAGTTAACCAATCTACTTAAGCATTTTCCATGCTTACAAATGTGGACTCAGATCAGTTTGTATTTCTAGAGGTTAATATTTCTGATTAAAAGGTGATAATCTATCTTTGTTCCCTATGTTGGAATTTTGATATACACTGCTAAATCGTCCTTCAGGAAAATTTTGTTTCCTATAAGAAGTGCATATGCTTTTATTTCAACATTCCATCTGCAACACTATTTCATATTTTTAGCGTTTTGATAGGTGATAATGGTGTCTCATTAAGTTTTGAATTGATATCTTTGTTGGCTAATATGTTTACGTGTTTGCTTCTTATGCATACAGGACATTTATGCTTCTCTTATTAGTTAATTATACACATTTGGCCCCTTTTTCTATTAGAATGCTTATGTTTTTCTTATTTTTGAATATAATCATTACTTTTTATAAGATACAAATATGTACCTATTTCCTGTTGTTTATCTTACCAATTATTCGCTAGGTCCACTTTTCCATATTTATTTTGATTATGATTTTCTATATGAATATATATTTGACATTTATATGTATTTGAATATGGTGATATTTTTTCTTATCCACAGTGTACTTTACCTATATTTTAGGAAGATCTGCCAATATATGAACACACATTCAGCAATTTTCTTACCATATTTTGCATATTGTTTGTATTTAAATCTGTATCATCTGGTATTTATGCTGCTAAATGACGTACATAAGTAAATATTTCCTACATTATTAAAATGCTCTTAATCTTTTTAAGACACATCAATTCACAACAAGGTGGCATAAGATTTATAGTAGGACTTCAATTTACACTTGGGCAACGTATGATTGATAACATTACTTTCTCTGACACATAACGTTTTCTTTTGGGGTGAAATACATAGTGAATAAAATGTCTTTTAATCTTAGTGTTTACGCCAAACTTGTAAATTGTGTTTGGCCTTGCTTAGTCTAGAGGAAAAATTAAACAGTGTTGTGAATTATTAAGTGAGAAGATTTACATTTTTTACTTCCTCTTCTCTTTGATTCTTTAAAATAACTCTAAATTGGAAAACATGTTAATTTATTTTTCCATAACTAACAAAGTTATTGAAAGTCATCTTCCATTTAAATCTGAAAAAACTTAAAAAAGATTAAAGTAAGTTGATTATTCTAAAGATATTTTAGTGCATAATCTCATAGAGTTATTGAGTTATAATCTATAATTTTTCCCTTAGGATCCATTAAATTTTGTTGCTGAGATTATATGACAATTTTACTTAGTTATTACAAAATTAGGAATTTGCATTATCCAAGACAGAATGCAAATTGTGTGAACAAGAGGCAGATGGCAGGCTGTATCTTATTCTAGACAGGAAAAGATAATAAAACTGAACAGTGAAATAAAATCAATCACCGTGTCAGAAGAGCAAAGACCCAGCTAACATAAACAAACACTGCAGAGAAAACTACACACACACAGAGAATTAAGCTTCTTAGAGTACAACCTTCCGTGGGTAATTTACTAAAATAAATGAGGAAGTATGTGGTGGGAGTGTGGCACAGAATACCAGATATAAATGAACATCTGAAGTGAGTCACACACTTGGGTTGAATCTGAGTTAGTGTGGAAATGCGGTGCCTTAAGAGAAGCAGCCATCATACATTCATCTTTGAGCCATCCATGCCTGGTGCTTAAAAGTTTAGTGAAGAAATAAAAGAATAAAAGGAGGAATGTAAACATGTAACAAAATGAAAAGTAACTGATGATTAGGCTAGTGGTTACTCAACTTTTAGTGTCAGTCTGATGCAGAAGTGTATTTGTTTCCTACAATTACGGTATTTTTGCCACATCTCCTGATCTACCAAAAATAAGACTAGAACTATATTAATAAAAAGCAGTATGTTAATAAATGCTTTTAAGTAATATGTTAAAATTGAGATTTAGATCATCCATTACATTTAAAAAATCCCATATCATTGCAACAGGAATACTATGTATTATTTTGTATTGCTGAGTCACAAATTATCACAAATTTACCTACCAGTTGAAATCAATACCTTTTTATTATCTCACAGTTCTGTATGCCAGAAGTCCAGGCAGGGCTCAATTGGATTCTTTCCTTAGAGTCTCTGAAGGCTAAAATCAAGAAGACTGTCTGGATTGGGTTCTCACGAAAAATGTGGAGGCCTCTTCCAAGTTTGTTCAGGTTGTTGGAATATTTCAGAATGCTGGGATAGAACTGAGGTCCCCGCTTTCTTGCTGGCTGGCAATCTGAGGACATTCTCAGCTTTAAAGATTGCTCAACATTCCCTGCCACATAGTCCTCTATATAATACGGCAGGCTGCTTCTTAATGGCAAGCAGGAGTGTTCACTACAGTTAAAAATCTCTGATTCCTTTCATCCCTAACCATTAGATCTTTATTTAATTAGGTCAGACCCACTAGAATAGGTTCCTTTTTGATTAACTCAGTCAACTGATTAGGGACTGTGATTATAAGGATCCCATGAGTATCACCCTATGACTCCAGGACATAAAGTTTAAATCCCATCTAAATCTCATCGGTTCACACTCCAGAGTCTCCTTGTTTGAATCATCTAAATCTTGTGCAGATCCTGGGGGTACAGTTTCTCTCCGTGTATGGATTCATGAAACTAGAGACAAGCCGTCTGGCTCCAACATAGTGGTGGAACAGGCATAGGATTCCAGTTCAAAAAGGAAGAATGGAGAATAAATAGGAGTAATAAATCCATAATAGTTTGGAAGTCCATCAGGGTAAAGTCAAATTTTCTTGACTACTCTGTTGCCCTTGGTTCTGTTCTCTGAGATAGCCTTTCTTTCTTATGAAAGATATATATATATATATATATATACATACATACATATATATATATATATATACAAACACACACACACACACATTAAGCTAGTGGTTATTCAAGTTTTAGCGTCAATCAATGTGTATATATATATATATATATATACACACACACACATACACACAAACACATACATACATATATATACAGATACACACACATATGTAGTTTTATCAGACTGATCATGCTATTAGAATTTTGGCATTCTGACTATTTCACTGGGTACTCTTTCTGTGTCTTCCTGTCCAAGTTGACAGTATTTCTGCTGAGGAAATTCGTCTACACCTTTAACATTTAGCTCAGTAATTTACTCAGCTACATAGCCTATATTTGTAACTTACAAATTCTGCTTGCCACATACCTGCAGAACAAAATTTTGCTAGTGTTTCTACCACTACAAAACAGGGATTTTCCTCTCTCCCACTTCCAAATAACATATTCCTCCTCACTTGCATCTGAGTCATCACCTGTAGTTCTCCAAATGCAGATTTATACTAACCACCTGTCCAAGGAAGCTTAGGTGTTTTACTCTCAAGTTCTTGAATTTTAGAGAGTTCATCCGATTAGTTTGCGTCAACCTAAGATAATCTCCCTTCTTTTGATTAAATCAAAATCAATTCATTAAAGCCTTTATATACATCTGCAAAATAACTTCACAGAAAAAAATGTAAGTTAATTATCCAATGATATCCCAGACTATTCACAGGTTATGACTGTCAAGGGGAGGGGATTCTATACACCTTCTACACCAAGAGTTGTGATATTGTATGGCTTGGTGTCCCCACCCAAATCTCATTTTGAATTCTAATAATCCCCACATGTCAAGGGCAGGACGAGGTGGAGGTAAATGAATCATGGGACCAGTTTCCCCCATGCTGTTCTTGTGATAGTGAGTTCTCAGGAGATCTGATGGTTTTATGGGCATCTCCCGTTTAGCCTGCTGGTATGCATTCTCTCTCCTGCTACCCTGTGAAGAGATGCCTTCTGCCATGATTATAAGTTTCATAAAGGCCTCCCCAGCCATGTGAAACTGTGAGTCAATTTAACCTCTTTTCTTTACTAATTACCCAGTCTTGGGTATTTCTTCATAGCAGCATGAGAACGGACTAATAAAAGGGGAGAATGTCTCGGTTCATCTCAGAATCTTCCTTCCACAGAGTATTTCAACTCAGTTCTTGGAACTTAAATGTCACAGTATATATATTTCTTTATTATAAATAAATCTATAGCTTAGACTTACTAGTCTTTCGTAACGAGTTAACACAAATCTAAATGTGTTATCACATTTTAGCAAATTATTGTAAACAATTTCCACACAACCATAAAGTAGACAATTTATTTTTCCATCTATTCTACTCTCTATCTCTGTTTTTAACAGAGATATGCTATTCTTCAACCAAATACTAAGTGATTCATATTTTATGGTGCAAAAGTTGTAAAGAAGAGCAGAAGAGCAGCTTACTGTGGAACTTCAAAAGTCAAAATTAGGTACTATTCATTCATCCATTACAGTTACTGCAAATTCATATTCCAAACACAGAATAAGATTGACTCAGAAAACTTAGCAGGTAATTTACTTGAATGAGCATATTCCACTAAGGTCTCTATTTTTTTCATATTGGATAGTTCTTCAAATATACAGTTCTATCGTAATTGGTTATAAATTTTTAACTATAAATGTATTCAAAATTAAAAGTATTTTAAATATAATCATTTATTTAATATTAGTGATTCTTTAGGGTCAATGACTTTTAAAAAAGGATGCCAAGGTATAAAGCTGTAATAATATAAGAAATCTTAAATTGAGTCCATAAAGCAAAATACAGCACACTTTCAATAATCTATGTAAGAATTATCCAATGTATGGCATATCTAAATTAGGTGAATTCTTTATCTGCAAATATGTTTCTTGATATTTGTAGCTTCTTCATCTATGAAACTAAATTAATTACTGATTAACTATCTTTACTGTTACGCCTCGAAAAATGTTTAAATGTTAAACAAATCCTCTTTCTTAAAGAATATAATCTAACGATAATACTTAAATGTTTTGTCTTCTTTTTTGATTACTCATGTATGTGCTCTTCTCCATGGGGTAAACTGTTTAAGAGTGGACTAAACATTTTGTGTGATTCAAGTGCAAAGTGCCATTTTGCGTATTACTAAGGCTAGTTAAGAAGAGAGTTCTCTTTTGATGATAATATTGATTTTTTTTGTCTTGTCCCTGGGTTTCAAAATTGCTTTACAGGATAAAGTCTATATATGATTTTTCTGAAGCCAAAAAAAAAAAAAAAAAAAAAGTTTAGCTGGGCAGCCACAGCCTTGTGATGCTATAAATCAGGGCAGCAATCTTTGGCAAAACTGACAAAGGCAGAGGTGAAGAGTTAGCAGTCAGTCAATGCAGCAGTATTATACCTACGGGAGTAAGCTGCAGAGGTGGTGTTTCTCAAGCCTAGTTGCAAGTAAATACTTACCCTTGTCAGTGCCCTTATGCTCTCCCCATTACTAGTTTTAAACAAATTTTGTTAGAAACATTGACATATAACATGTTTTATAAAATTCTTCTGATGTGCACTTGTAAGTTAACAGTTTGATGAATTTTTTAGTAAGAACTTCATACCTCCTTTATACACTCATTATTTTCTTTTCCTGTAATTTATTCAGATACAAATGTAAAAATATGATGGCTAAAAATATATTAATATATTCATGTTGGAATCCATTAGTTCCAAAATTAGCATGTTTCAGAATAGAAACCCCTCATTATAGCATACTTTTGTCTAATACTTGTGAGCCATGTGAACACGGCATGCTATATGATTATGGTGTGAAGCACAATATATAGGATAAAATGCAGTAGAGAGGACAAAAGAGTTAAAATTCAGTCTGTAATCACTTAAAACAATGCTAACATATGAGAATAACTGTTATCTATTTTCATAATCATTATCATCATCATCCTCTTTAGAAAACTCGAGTTCTGTCTCAGAAGTGCCTCAAAAGTAGCAAAGATATTCAAAAGACAAATCAGGAGATTAGGAGTCAGGGCTTTAATTCTTGCCTCATTTCTGTTAACAAATCATTGACCATGGGGTTGAGTATGTGTGGGGAAAGTCAATTAACTTCAGTGAACCTTTTTTTTTTCTGTTTCAATTCAGAAAATGTGAAAAATTGTAATAGATAATCTCTAAACTCTCTTCTAACCCCTAAAAATATCCTATGGTCCTAGCACAAGAAAATTTGACGGATATTAGGATATTATCAAATGTGTTCTTTTTTGCTTCAATTTGTGTTGCTATAAAGGCATACTTGTGTAAATTATTTTTTTTAAAGATCTATTTAGCTCAGAGTTCTACGGGCTGAGAAGTTCAAGGGCATGATTCTGGCTTTGGGTAAGAGATTTCATGCTGTGTTGCAACAAAGTGAAGTATTTCCAAGGGGAAGTGCAAACATGAGCTGAAAAACCTCACAACGTCCTGGCTCTATCATAACCCATACTTGCAGGTACTAATCCACTCCTGAGCAGATAAATTCAGTCTTTTGAGAGTTAGAACTCACTCGTTACCAGAACAACATCAAGGTATTAGGTATTTGTCCCCATCACCTAAATACATCCCACAAAGCCACCCCTCTCAATACCACCACACTGGGGGTCAAATTTCAACAGGAGTTTTGGTCCGGACAAAGAAACCAAACCACAGTATGCTCTTAGTTCATTTGTGCTGCTATAAAAATGTCATAGTCCAGGCATAGTGGCTCATGCCTGTAATCCCAGAACTTTGCAAGGCTGAGGCAGGCGTATCAACTGAGGTTGGGAGTTCAAGACCAGCCTGACCAACACGGAGAAACCCCATCTCTACTAAAAATACAAAATTAGCAGGGTGTGGTGATGTATGCCTGTAATCCCAGCTACTTGGGAGGCTGAGGCAGGAGAATCACTTGAACCCGGGAGGTGGAGGTTGCAGTGAGCTGAGATTGCATCACTGCACTTAAGCCTGGGCAACAAGAGTGAAACTCAGTCTCAAAAAAAAAAAAAAAATGCCATAAAGGGATCAGCTTATGAACAACCAGAAACTTACTTCTCATGGTTTTGGAGACTGGGGAGTTTATGATTAAGTGGTATCAGCAGATGTGGAAGCTGGGAGGGTTCGATTCTTCATGGACAGCTATCTTAGAAGCTCACATGGCAGAAGAGGTGAAGGGTTTCTCTCAGGCCTCTGTTATAAGGGCACTATTCTCACTTATGAGGGTTCTGCTCCATGATGTAATCACTTCACAAAGGTCTAACCTCGTAATATCATCATCTTGGGTAGGTGCAGATCTCACCACATATACTTTGAGGTGGCATAATCTTCAGACCATAGCATTCTATCCTGTTCCCCAAAATCCATGACCTTTTCACATGCAAAATATATTCATTTTATCCCAATAGCCCTAAAAGTCTTAACTTGTTTCAGTGTTAAATTAAAAATCTAAATCCAAAATCTCATCTAAAGCAGATGTGAGTGAGGCTCCAGATACATTCTTAGGCAAATTGCTCTTAAGCTGTAAATCTGTGAATTAAAATGTGTTATGATCCTTCCAAAATAAACGATGGGACAGGCATAGGACAGTGATGCCCCAGTCCAAAAGGGAGACATCAGAAAGAAGTAGCAGGTCCCCAGCAAGCACAAAATCTTGAGGCTCAAGAAAAATTTTCTGGGCCAGGAGCAGGGGCTCATGCCTGTAATCCCGAGGTCAAGGCAGGTAGATCACCTGAGGTCAAGAGCTGGAGATCAGCCTGACCAACAGGGTGAAACCCCGTCTCTACTAAATACAAAAAAGTTAGCTGGGTATAATGGTGCATACCAGTAATCCCAGCTACTTGGGAGGCTGAGACAGGAGAATCGCTTGAACCTGGGAGAGGGAGGTTGCAGTGAGCACCACTGCACTCCAGCCTGGGCAACAAGAATGAAACTCCATTAAGAGGAGGTGGGGGAGGAGGAAGGGGGAAGAGGAATAAGGGGGAGGGGGAGGAGGGGGAGGGGGAGGAAGGGGAGGAGAAGAAGATGAGGAGGAAGAAGAAGAAGGGGAGGAGGAGGAGGAGGAGGAGGAGGGGAGGAGGAAGGGGTAGGTGGAGGGAGGGAGGGGAGGAGGAGAAAAATTTTATCTTAGTTCTCTATCCTTCAAACACATTGGGGTAGAGGTAAACCCAACTGCTTTTCTGGGAACAGCCACAGCCTTCATAGGTTGGAGTCACTTGTCCTTGGCTCTAAAGGTCTTGACCTCAGGGGTGGCCACACCCCATGATTCTGCTTGGCATTGTTAGTGGGGGGCTCTCTGCCTGGATTCCAAGTATCCTTTGAAATCTAGGTGAAGGCAGCTATGCCACAGCTTTGTTGATCGAAATGTGCGCGCTCCACTTGGTGCAGTGAGGAAGACTGCTGCCAGAAACTACAGGGGGAAAAGCTTGAGACACGAGGTGGTGCTGGACAGTGGTTGCTCTCCCTCAACTCATTCTAGTCCCCTTAGACTCTGGCACTCTGGACCTGAGCTGAGAGGCAGCCGCAGTGATCTCTCACATGCCTTCAGCGTCATCTTTCCACTGTCTTCAGCAGCAGGTCCTGACTTCCACAGAGATGTCCAATCCACACTCTTCAGATGCCTGCCTGGCCATACCTTTGGTGTTTTCTTGTAAGCATGTTTTCTCATTCTTTACAATAAGAATAGGCTGAGAAAAGTCTTAATCTTTAATTTCTGCTTCCATTTTGATTAAGAATTCCATCTCTAAATATTTTACTTCTTTGATTCTATGACAGGCAGTCAGAAGCCAAATGTTCTTTCAATACTTTGCCTAGATATTTTCTCAGCAAAATATCCAATTTCATCCCTCACAAGCAAAAACCTTCCACAAAACACAAGAGCACACACACAAATCTGCCAAATTCTTTGCCAGTGTATAACAAGGATGACCTTTACTCCATTATCTAAAAACACATTCCTCATTTCCATTTGAAAGATCATCAAAATGACCCTTACTGTTTATAGTTCTATAAATATTCTGTTCAAAATAACTTAGGTATTCTCTAACAGGATTCTCCTCCTCTCCTATTGAGCCCAGACCAGGATCATCCTTAATGATCTGTTCATGATAACGTGAATGTTTTCTAGCATGCACTCAAAACTCTTCCAGCCGCTCTTCATTACTCAGTTCCAAAGCCATTGCCACATATTTTGAGGTATTTATTATAGCAGCACCCCCACATATCAGTGCAAATTTTCTTTCTGTGTCCACTTGGGCTGCTAGAACAAAATATCATAGACCAATGGCTTGTAAACAACATTAAAAATTCCAAACTCTTAGTTGCGAAGAGACATAAACATTCAGGCCCTAGCATGCGCTAAGCATTTCACCACTGAACTGGGGATGCTATTTTATAATTATGTGTAGGCACCAGGAAAAATATCCAGGTAGTATTTTATCACTTGAGTAAGACCAAGGTTGATCACTGATTTTATATCTCCAACCTTTACTGCATGTGTGTGTGTGAGTGGAGTAAATATTAGATAATACCTGTAATTATATATATATATATGTTAAATATATATTGGATATACATAATTATATATTAGACATATATAGTTACATGTTAGATGTATAATTATATATTAGGTTATATGTACACTTATATACATTCCATTAATGTGATTGTATATATGAGCCATATATAAAAAATATATAAATAGTTTGTGTAACTATCACCATCTACAAGTACCAAAATCATCCGCCAGAACAAAAATGTAAGTCAAAATTCTCTCTAAGCCACTAATATGGAATAAGGCAATACCGTCTGAGGAACTTGAAACTCCCTAAACAAAATCTTTGTGCTTCCTCTTAAAATGATTCTCACCCACCCATTTCCAAGCAGCAGCACTGATTGAAGTCCACTTTCTATTGTTTTGAAGTTTTCATTTCTTATCTGGAATACTTTCACTTCAGTGAATACAGTCTATACCCACATACTTCATCACAGGATGACTTTGATATTAGGTATAAATAATGGTAGAATTCTGCACAATTTTAGCCAATGCAGCAAAAGTAAAACACTATGACAAATACCCACAGGCAACTTACTCTGTCTGGGTTACTATGGCAAACTACAATAAATTAGGGGCTTATAAAAAACAGGATTTTATTTCTCCCAGTTCTAGATTTTAGATGTCTAAGATCAAGGTGCTGGCAGATTTGGTGTCTGGTTAGGGCCCATCTCCTGGTTCATGGATGAAACTTTCTAGCTGTGTTCTCACCTGTAAAGGGCAAGACTGCCCTGTGGCCCTCTTTATTATTAGAGGACTAACGCCTATGATGAGAGCTCTCCTTCTGAGCTAATCACCTCTTGAATGCCCCACCTCCTTATACCCTCATCTTGGCAACAGAATTTTTAACATATGAACTTTTGAAGCGGTGTCACACAACCATTCAGACCAACATAGAAAGTAACATGACACAAAGGATAAACCTGTTTCAGTGGAAACTTACTCTAATTTATGAGATGATCACAGAGAATGTCGTTGTAATACTCATCATTTGAAAAGTGTGATTATTTGTCCAGTATGCAAGAACATAGTAGGTTGGGTGCCTCTGTAGGAAGAACATCCTGTGTCTTTTGGATTACTCATTGAAAAGTCAACCCACTTCAATGACTTCCAGAGATAATTTCATCACATACATTGAAATTCTATTTTTAATAATCTCAAATAGACATATTTATGATAATATATGCACCATATATACAGTTCATCATTTCTTATCTATGCAGATTGTTAAAGGCTCACAGAAGTTAGCCAGTCTTTTAACCTATCTTACATAGATGTTTCCCCTTTACCGTTCACGCCAGGTCATAATTCATTTTGAGATCCAATCACCCATCTATCCATATTTCATATCCTTCATAGGCATCTATTCAAATTTTGAATATCACAACTCATAAGATAAACATTTCCCCCTAAACTGCACTCAAAAGTTTCCCTATAATGAGACATAGGTCTGAGGTAGTTATCACATTTTGAACAACAAGTCCTAAAGTAAACATTTCTTAATATTTGACATTAAATCTTTGTCAGCCTCCTCTAGGTGATCAACCTCCTCATTAATAACAGTCAGGAAAAAACAGACTGTGCCTTTTGCATTTTGATTGGTACAGCTTCCCATGAGGCTAAAATCTTTTTTGCATTGTTACTCTACTAACTTTAACATAGGCTAATACCATTTAAGATTATTTTGTCAATCAAAAGTATTGACTCACATAGAGTTTGAAATAAGACCACAGGAAAGTCCTAGGAGTCAGAGGTTCCTCTGTGCTATGGATTTTTGAAATATAGTTTTTTCATATATCTCTATTATATTTCATGGTATACTTTTGATAAAAATTGCAGATTTTATGTTTTAGAAGTCTTGACTATATCATTTAATAAATTAGCTTTCCCTTACATAGTTTTGTCATTTAAATTACATACGGGTTCTCAGTATGTTATTACCCAAAATTGATAAGAATACTGAATAAATACAGAACCCTGAGATACCCTCACTGAAGGAGTAATTCATTGAATTTGGTAGAGTAACCAGCAGTGAGACACCAAAGGTGTTGTCTTGTAGCCTGAGTTTCATATGCTTGTCAATACAATGAAAACATTTTGTTCAAATATTTTGCTGAGATAAGAATGCAGTACCTCTAACATTTTAATCAACCACTGAACCAAAGACATAGTAGCATACTGTTTAAATCCAACATAAAGCTGAGAGAGATATCTGACACACTGGAAGATGGTGTCAAGATTTAGAAAGGCTGAGTGACATTCAGCATTTCCTGTGTCCTAAAATTCCCCAACTAGGTAATTAAAAGGGAATTTAAAGCCAAACCTATTTATTCGGTTTACAAAATAACTGTCTAACACATTTAACATTTAATAATTTAAAATAGCATTGGCTGCTCTGCTGCTGAAAATAAGAGAAATTGTTGAAATTTCAAAAATATTGTATTGTCTTTTCTAATAATTAAAAAATAAATAGCTGTGAAATGCAAGGCACTTATTTCTTTTCATTTAAAGTTTTTTTTTCTTTTAACTTTTACTCCAGGTTCAGGGATACGTGTGCAGATTTATTATATAGGTAAAATGTGTGTCATGGAAGTTTGGTGTAAAAATCATTTCGTCATCCATGTAATAAGCATAGTACCCAATAGAGATACTATGATCCTGACCCTTTTCCTAACCTCCACCCTCAAGTAGGTTCTGGAGCCTGTTGTTCCCTTCTTTGTGTCCATATGTACTCAATGTTTAGCTCTCATTTATAGGTGAGAACATGTGGTATTTAGTTTTCTGTTACTATATTAGACTGCTAAAGATAATGGCCTCCAGATCCATCCATGTTGCTGAAAAGTACATATCATTTTTTTCCCCTATGGCTACATAGTATTCCACAGTATATATGTATCACGTTTTCTTTATGCAGTCTAACATGGATCAGCATCTCATTTCATTCCATTCCTTTGCTATGGGAATAATTTGGGAACAGTGCTGTGATGAACATACGCATGCATGTGTCTTTATGGCAGAACAATTTATACTCAGTATTGGGATTGTTGGGTCAAATGATGGTTCTGTTTTAAGTTCTCTGAAAAATTGCCAAACTGCTTTCCGTAGTGGCTAAACTAGTTTACATTCCCACCCACAATACGTAAGTTTTTCCCTTTTTTACTCAACCTCATCAGCATCTGTTACTGTTTGACTTTTACCAACAACAGGTATTCTGACTGGTGTGAGATGGTTTCTCACCGCGGTTTTGACTTGGATTTTTCTAATAATTAGTGATGTTGAACATTTTGTATGTTTGTTGGCCACATGAATGTTTCTTTTCAAAGTGTCTGTTCTTTCAAAGTGTCTGTTTATGTCACAAGGCACTTATTTCTTAAAGCTAAATTTCTCAGAATTCTTTTTTATTTGCATACGTTTGTACCACATGAAATATCCAGGGTTTCTAACAAATATTCAAAACATATCTGTTAATACGACTCATTATTTATTAGAATATAATTTTCTAAAGATTCTGTGATTTGTGCTTGACTCTGGACATCACCGATTGACATCACCGATTGTGCTATTTTAAATATTTTCTGAAACTTTTCCTATTTACTGTCCACCAAAGCAATTCTCTCTCCTTACCTACTTTAATTGGAACTCTGAAGTCAAACCTACTTGAAATGAATGGGACTGTAAGAGGCGCTTACTAAAAAGAACCTACCAAATGATTTTATGCAGGTTATTTTTAAGATTTAAACCCAAACTTCATCAGAAGCTGCTGCATCAGTTCCATATGCTTCCTAAGAGCTAAACCAAAGACAAACAAAATTCATCATTTCCCAGTTGAATAGTCTGAACTATCTTAAGCAAGGCTATGATGCATATGTTGAAATAAGTAAGCAAAATGTAATACGTAACTCTTTCCTGTCAATGGATCAAAATGAAAAAAGGGATTCTTAATGGTTTAAACAATGTATTAGAGAATAGCCTGCTGTGCTCAAACTGTGTGAAGAAAACAGCTTGTGAAACTGGCATTATATGGTATATACAAAGGACAAACAGTCAAGTGCAGAGAATCTTACGTTCTTGAAAGGATGTGAAGAGCATCTGAAATCGGCTGTTTCGACTGCCCTCATCTGCCCACATGCGGATCACCCCAAGACCTGTGCGTAGCATGACATCATTAGCCACAGTGCTACAGAACTTAGCTTTCAAATCCTCCACGGAACTGCTTCCATCGTACACGGCCACAAAATTTCTCTTGCATTCATTTGAATTCTGCATCTCATAGTCCAAGAATCGCAAGTAAATCTATAAAACAAAAATAAAATAATTTCCCCATATCAAAATGTGAATGTACATCAGTAAGTATCAGAACTTCTTTTCTCTTTTTCAGTCTCACAAGACAATCTTGATTGCAATCAATCTTATTACTTTTTTCCTTGTGAATAGAAGGAAGATGTACAATAAGAACAAACTGTGTTTCATATTTTTTTCAAATGCTGTTACCCTTTATTTAAATGCACCGTTTTCTAGAGCTGAGTATTTTTACCCAAATGAGCTTTATGTTTTCTCGTAACTTACTTGAAATGAGTTATTAGTTTTGCCTACTTACACACTGTGTTTTTTTTTTGATTAGCAAAATGTGTTTTAAACATTCCTGATACACTTCTGTTCCATGGCTTCCTTTTACTTCCAAAAATGTACAAAAATGCACAATTTTTATTAATACCAAAGAAAAACAAAAGTGATACTGAAAGACAGCCTCTGATTTAATTAAATTATTTAACATAAATACACTGCCTCATTTTTGAGGTGAAGTATAACTTTTTTATAAAAACGGCCAAGCTAGTCTCTGACCATTCATATCACACATAGACAAGCCGTTTAGCTAAGCTACATAAATAAAAATAAGGATTTAACGGGTAAAAAGTACTGTGCGACCTGCTTTGTATGTTATTTTGTAATACTTCCAACAACTCTATAAAGTGGCCCATTTTATTGTCATATTCAGATGAAGGAACTCAGATGGTATAAATTGAAAATTAGATGTGAGGATCCTCTAAATTCCTAGTCCACAATTCTTTCATAATGTTATGCTGCGTTAGGTGTACTACTTTTCAATCAACAGACATCATTTGACTCTTCACTAATGTGCATTGAAAACCACAAGTAATTCATTCAACCAAATACAAGTCTATAAAGAAATCATTTGCTCATGCATCCATTGATTCAGTGGCACCCACAGGTTGGCCTGTGATTGTTGCAGACATTATTCAAGGCGCTGTGGATATCATGGTGAACAAAAAAAGAGTGACAGCCAGTGTTGAAAATGTGTGCCAATTAAACCATAACACTAAGATACAATGTCAAAGAGTGGAAATCATATAAAGCAAAAGGACCCATGCACTGTGAGATAGACGCCTAGAATGGCTTCCTAATAAAGACACATCTTTCATACAGATTACATTTTATTTTAATATGGATGCTTATATGTAATTTCCTCCAAAATGCATGACTCTTAATTTAGCATGAATATAAACTAAAGACATGACATTCAATCGAACATCTATCTCTTTCATCATTCCGTATGAATTTTTTTCTTATTTCATAAAATGTGAAACTCATAAGACAATTTCTTCCAGATCCAGTATGTCTACCCTAAATTTTATAATTTTATTATTTAAATTAGTGAAAATGTATTTCTTGTCCTCAATGTTCTTACTCAACGGGGCACCAGTTCCTGACAATTTCATCTTTAAACTAGTTGTTTTCTATTTCCATTCACACATCTATAATATTTCAACAGTCTCCTGACCAGCCTGGATGGTTGCAAGGTACAGATTCTCCTCCCAGCCCCAAAGTTTACTCTAATAAAAACTAGTTTACTCTAGCCAAAGTTATATTTCTAAGAAACAAATCTAATAATCACAGTATTTTAGCTAAAATTTGTAACTGGTATATACTTTTTTAAAGTCTAAAAACATCAACTAGCAAATTTATATCTTTCTTATCTGCCAACACTATAATTATTTTCAAAAATGCTACCCTTTATGAACATGACATTAGCTTTATTCTCTATCTTTTGTCTAGGAACTTTTTTCTTAATTCGTCAAGAGTTAGTTCAACTGTTGCACGTCCAGTGAAAGGTTTTCACTGCTCTCACTCCCTAATCTCTATAGAGAATTAATCTCTATAGCCGCTATGTTATTTTGAACTTATTTTTTTTCCTGAGACAGAGTCTTGCTCTGTCATCCAGGCTGGAGTGCAGTGGCACAATCTCGGCTCACTGCAACCTCTGCTTCCTGCATTCAAGCGATTCTCCTGCCTCATCTCACAAGTAGCTGGGACTACGGGTGCCAGCCACCATGCCTGGCTAATTTTTTGTTTTTTATTTTTAGTAGAGACAGAGTTTCACCATATTGACCCATCTGGTCTGGAACTCCTGACCTTGTGATCCGCCTGCCTTGGACTCCCAAAGTGCTGAGACACAGGCATGAGGCACCACGCTCGTCTGATTTCGAACATATTTAAAGCTATAGTTACAGGTTATATGATCCTTCTAATAAACTTGTGTTCCTGAAAAGTTGAAGCAGCGGTATATATTTTTGTATTCTAAGCATTAACACATATTTTATACATAGTAAATGCTCCAGAAATATTTGGAATGATTAACTGGTAGTTTCACTTTTTTTATTGACTTCATGTGTTCAGCATTCATGAAATATTTATTGGGCACCTATATGACAGACATTTACATGTTATAAATGATAATTATATAAAATAGTCTTATTTTTGTTACATACAGAGGAAATTACATGCAATAATTCTCAAAACAAGATATAATATAGATCTAACTTATGACATAAAATGATAAGACAAAATGTTGCAGATTTGTAAGATGCTGAAAATAAAATGTGAAGTTCTAAATGAGGAAATCCGGACATAATTTGATGAGAAAGAACAAAATCAATTAGAGAAATATGGACAAAGGAATAAAACTGAACCACAGTGGAAAGCACTTGAGTTGCAGGATACTTTGTGTGGTAGTACAAATTTACATATATGAGCAATTTGTAGAATTGTAGTTGAAAGCCATTCTAAAATTTCCAAATACTTTGACACTGATTTAAATTACCTGTCATTGCTACAGCCTGATGAGAGACATATGCCCCAATGAGGCCTTCATTTTCTGTAAGCCCAGGTTATTTCTTTATTTTATCAAAAACTCAGATATTACTCATGCAGTCCATCTGCGATTCCTCCTCCCAACACAATATTGCATTTCTAAAATTATTCAGAGAACTTTAGAAATATCTAGTTGAAGAAGGTATATATGCATCTAAAAATGTTAAACTTCCAAATTTATACTAACTCATTTGTTTTTTAAATGTCAATAAGACTCTTTTTTAAAAAAAGTTTTTTTTTTCCAGATGACCTTTATTAGAAAGCTGGAGTAGAGAAGAAAAAGAAATAACTTGCTCCAGGATCATAAGTGAATTAATGTCGAAGCCTTACAAAAGATTAAATGTTAAACTCTGGTTTTAAGGTTCTTTTCACTAGGTCACACTGCCCGGTTTTGACTAAAAGTAAACAAGCTGGAAACAGTATAAAAATAAAAGCTAAAATCTAGGTATTATACAAATTTGTTAAATGGAACAACAAGTCAAATACATACTTATACTCTAAAATACTATGCAATAAATTAAACAAGTTTATTAGCTCTCAAAAATTATGAAATTACAATTGGAAATAAACATTGCCACAAGCGGGAGAACACAGATTAGGGTAAATAAAGAGTATATTCCACTCCTTTGAAGTGTAGTACAAAAGGATGCCTCTCTCCCAATATCCTTACAAAGTTATAGAAACCAAGTACTAAGCCCACAGAATGAAAACTATTTAATTGATTCTTTGGCTAACTCAAAAAAGATATTTGACCACTTGATACTTTCAGGTTGAAATGTTTTAGTGGCTCAGTGTATTTCAACAAAACATGGGGAGAAATTCCAGATATAGGTGACAGGGGGATGGAGGCAGCAAACCACAGTGCCATGTATTTACCTATGCAACAATCCTGCATAATCTGCACATGCACCCCAGAACCTAAAGTACAAAAAAAAAAAAATTTTCTAACACTGCATGTAGAAACACACCTTAAAATACTAATTGATTGTTAGGAAAAGAAAATTTGTGTGTTATACTGACCATAACTTAAGACACTATTAAAGCATTATTTCAAATCTCTCAACAACAATAGATACTTGTTAAAATCATTTAAGAAGAAGAGAACTGAAGTTTTTATAAAAATTAAGTAACTTTCTTGAAGTGATATAGTAATGTCATTTAAGTAATGGACTGGTACTGAAATCAGATCTGCCTAACACTTGGATACTCACCACACTATGCTGCCTTATGTAATGTTCTTAAATGCTCACAGACTTATAGCCCAGAAAGAACGTTATAATCTTAAAGAAAACAAACTAAAACAAAACGAATAATCAAATAAGAAAGCAGAGCAAAACTATTCCTGTTTCCTAAAAGAGGTAGAAAAGATGTTGACTATCAAGATATAAATAAAATTTATAGAAAATAAATGTGTCCCTCAGAAATAAATGGCTGTTTAAAATTCTTTAAAAATAGAAATATTTTATATAAGAATACTTTTATAGTTATAAAGTCAATTTGCATGTTGGCCCTATATTTTTTTCATTTAACAGTTCCATTTTTTCCATATGAGATGATGGACTTGCATTTGTATGTGAAGTGTAATCACTGTTACCTAAGTATCTTCTATATTTAAAGGACATTCACATTAAATAGAACACTATTTAGAGAGTAAGTGAATCATTGCAGTCATTAGATCCTAAGTAATTACTTCTGAAGCATTCAGTAATGCTCACCTAAGATCTGGTGACTGCAATTATTTTTTATCATATAGAAAAAGAAAATATACTTTACTGGGTCCAGAGCTGTCAGTACAAAAGCCAAATTCCATTAGCCAGAAAATGTGATCAAGCTTTCCCATGCTAACTCTAGTGTATGTCATATAAAATCTCTCTCTATATTATGATTTGAATGACTATCTCATTAGCTTAAATCTCGTACCACAATAATACTAACAGAAAGAATTATTTAATGTACCAAGCTACAGAAAGCTCTCTAGTCACTTACTGAAAAAAGAGAAAATGATAAACAGTAATATATAACTCTAGTAAAATAGATTATCATCGCTTCTCAGTGAATCATTTTGATGCATTCTTTTTAATCTATCGTAAAGAGTTGGGGCTGACAAGATAATTTATTGACCAGGACATGGAAAACGTCAGAACACATAAATAATTTCTAGCAATATCTATTTTTCAAATAACATGGAAAGCAGAACCCCTTTTTATATGCAAAGCAAATAAATCTAGCTAACAATTTACTAAATAATATATTCACAAACAAAATTTAATACAAACTGCTCAACCAGGTCCCTCCCCTCATATCAAAATGATATATAGAAAATACACATTATTTGAGGCAATTATTTAAGACTTACCAGAACAGTTTTCTCCATAATAAGTAAAAATTAAATATGTCACAGTCTGAGAAATGCTGTACCTGGTTTCAATAGCATTAGACACTTCTGTAAATAAAATCATATTCTATAAAGTGTGTAGCCGAGGACTTCGCAATTTCTATATTATTGACTAGACATGTCAGGTTTATAAACTTATGTAGAATATTCCATTTGGAGGGTATCAGTTTGGAGAAGGAACCAGAACATGTTAATGCTTTATGAAATAACAACACGCACGTGCACACACACACACACACACACATGCATGTCCACAGCACAATCAATTCCTGATATAACAAAAAATGATTTTCTGGCCCATATAAACAAGTCCACCTGAATAGCTGTATAAAATATGAGAGTAAAAAATTGACATTTATTTAAAAAAATTAAACTGAACAATTTTTTGGTAGTTAACCAGCTATTTAAAGTTTTTACTTTGTTTTCCAAATTTTATTCTCACTTTTTGGAGATAAAAGCAGACTCAATCTTCAGAAACCTTAATACTTATCTTTGTAATCAATTAAAGTTACTACACTTAGTTTATTGCTTTAATGTTCTATTGTTCCATAAAAATCACCACAATTTTAACAGCTTTAGAAAACACCCGATTATCACCTACTATCAATAGTCCTGTAGGGTAAAAGGACTGGGTTCTTTGGTAAGGGCAGATGAGGCTGAAAATCCAGTTTCCCACAGTTCTAGGACAAAGGTCTCCATTTTCTGGAGGACTGCTTACTGGGGTCACCCTCACTCCCAGAACACGTTTCTTAGTCTCCTGATTCTCTTACTTCCCCTTTTCACTCACATACAAATAATTTGCTCTATTTTTAAAGGGCTTGTGTGATTAGATTAGGCTCACCTGGATAATCTATCTTTTAATTAATTCAAAGTCACCTAACTGGTAACCTTAATCACACAGGCAAATTTATCATATTCACAATCCCAAGAATTGTAGCTGAAATTTATGTTTATCATATAAGTAACTTTAACACCTTTATCACAACTTTACTATAAAAGACTTATTATTCTTGTCAAATTTTTATTTTAATTTGAACAAAAATATTTTTGAATTAGTTAACAACAAATTAAGAGCCAACTTTAAATATGAAATGATGGGCAAACAGTGGAAGCTAGAGTTTTATTATCCCAAAACATTAAACATTGAATTACCTTCATTTATGTATTTTTATACATCTTTTGACTCTGTCCCTTATCCTGTCCTAGTAAATAATAAAAATATGAAGTGACAGATTTGTTAATTAGCTTGATTTAGTCATTTCATAATAGAAACATCATGCTGTACTCAATACATATAAACAGGTACTATTGGTCAATTTAAATAATTTTTTTAAAGATTTTAAAATTAATTTTTAAAAACCGTGATCATTTCCTCAAAGAATGTGGTTTTGTGAGAGCAAATGGGACCAGGATTTGGGAGATCCTAATCTTGCTCGAGCTCTGTTGCTAATCGCCAAACATGTGGGCAAGTCACTTATCATAGATTCATTAAATTTTGGTTTTCAGAGCACTTTCATGTTATCTGTGCCAAAATATTACTTGACTTTTAACTATTACACGAAATCTCTTCCAGACATTGCTTGGATTCCTCCTGTGAAATCTCATTCAATCTTTGTTATTAAAATAAAAGGTTTTTCTCTGTGTTACATTAAAAGCTGTTTCTCTAGTTTCAAATGTTCAAACAAACTGCAGTACTTAAAGGCCTTACTCGTGCAGATTAAGTGTTATTCCTGTTTCATGTGACAGTCCCTCAAATGTTTGAAGATTGCTACCATCTCCTTTCTTTTAGAAATAATCAGTTTATTTATTCCACACATTTTAATTGATTAACAGACATTGTGCTTGGCACTGGATATGTGGAGATAAATCTGGTCCAGGCTTCATGAAATTAATAGTTACCATGATTCTGTCTCCTATCATTTCATTCTGATGGCTGTTTTCCAGACCAGAATCTGAATTAGACCTCATAATATTTGCTCAGAGAGGCATATGTCTACGTTTCTTTGTTAACTCATATTGAATTTCATTATCCTGACTCAGTTTATTCATCTTTTAAATGATCTAGTCAGTAATAAGGTTCTTTCTGCCTCTGGTTTTCCAAATTCTAAAAAATCTGGATTAATCACATTCTAATTAAAGGGGACCATCTAGATTAATATCCTTTAGTAAAGCAGACATCGGATATTATATTTTCGGTTTGTCAAAAGCCTGAAAAGCAGTAAATAATGTGTATACATGTTAATAGAGCCCAAGGAAGCTACTCAGCACTTTCCTTGTGCAATATGGTTTAGTTACCGGGTGTCATTCAAATGTTCACCACGATCTATTTCAAGTATAACTTGCGCTTTGATAGTCTATTCTCATAAGCTGCTAGGAACTCTATAAAAATAGAAAGTCCACATAGGCAGTAATCTCCAGCTCTTGCTTTTCTCCACAGTATTCAAAGCCACTTCCTATTCCCTAACCTTTAATTTAACAGAGAAAGCCTGTTACAATAGAGCCATCTTTGTCCAACTCTGCAGGCAGCTTCCCCTTTGGGTCACAGAATGCCAAATTCTATAACAGACAGGTACATTGTTTATTGTTGCTCTGAGATTGTACAAAAGACAGTCTATTTACCAGCTGGAAGAAAAGGGTGTGCATTTACACTATAATGAAACCCTTCCTTTTAAGACTGTAGTGACAAAGGTACCAGTTATGACAGTAAGGTGTGGCACATATCACCCTATTTTTTAAAAAATCTTTAAAAATATTTCATTCATAGAGTTTAAGAAAAATAAATAGCCCTTGTATGTGAATCCACGTTTTATGAAAAGAGCATAATAAACTGCAATCTAGCTCTCTTGTTATACAGGTAGCGTATTTTTATGCTTTTATGTGAGCAATCGTTTTTCACTTAAAAAAAAGAAAAATAACTGTCTTTATTCATAGTGCAATTAACTTTCTCTAAGATATATTCAGAGGCAAAGAAAAATGCAAGCAACAAGGCTGGAAGCTAGAGCATGATCTCTGAATCTCTGTAACTGAAAGTTGGGGGAAAGGCGTCACATTTCCATTCCATATGCAAACTCTGGAGACATATTCAAGGAAAAATCAAGTGAAGAAAGACCAGTGCCCTCAAAAATGGCTCTTCACTGGGAATGATGACTCATGCCTGTAATCCTAGCACTCTGAGAGACCAAAGAGGGCAGCCCACCTAAGGTAGGAGTTCGAGACTAGCCTGGCCAACATGGCAAAACCCCGTCTCTACTAAAAATAAGATAAAATAAAATAAAATAAAATAGCCAGGTGTGGTGGTGGACACCTGTAATTCCTGAGGCTGGAGAACTGCTTGAACCCGGGAGGCAGAAGTTGCAGTGAGCCAAGACTGTGCCACTGCACTCCAGCCTGGGAGAGAGAATGAGACTCCATCTCAAAAAAGAAAAAAAAAGTGGCTCTTCTTTTTCCCTCAGCCTAAATATCCAGTCACCAAATTCTATTCTCTCTCTCCCTCTACTATTTCCCTCATGTTTGCTCACCATGGCCTCATTTCCAACACTGGGATTACCGCCACAGTTTCCCACTTGCTCTTCTCCTTGCAGTGTTCACTCTTCAGTCCCTTCTTTGCAGGAAGAAGCAATGTTTCTAAAATGCACACCTGGTCATATCACTTTTGTGCTTTGTTTTTCCATGTATCACAAAAGCACTCACAATGAAGTCTGAGTTCTTTAGAGAGACTTGGAGAACACTTTAGGTTAAGGAATCGACACCACCTCCCTATCCACGCTTTCATTTGGTCACATGCAAATTATATTAATTCCTGAAAAAGCATACTCTCTTCTCTCTTGTGATTCCATGACTTTATAGATGTTATTCCCTCTGCCTGGAGAGCCTTCTCACCTTGTGTACCTGGCACAATACTTCACATTAAGATTCACCAGGATCCTGACAGCTGGACTCTTCTACCTTTGACTTACCCTATCTGGTATAAGGGGTCTTTTCTCTCTCTCTGTTATATCTTATAAATACCACAATGATCTAACCTTACTGCTTAGATTATTCTGTTACATATTTGTCTGATAACTAAACTGAAACACCTGAGCACAGGGCCTGGCATGCTTTTCCATGTCTCTGGCAGAGTGCTTGAGACTTTATAGAGTCACAAAATCAATTAAATAAATAACACACTGTTTCAGCCTCAATAAATAGATGACTACAAATCTAGTAAGTCCATTTTTTTGCTTATAACTTTGTAACTGAGGAGTAAAAACAAAAACAGGAGAATGAACAAATCACACCTTAGACCTATGACACGTGCTGGCACAAAATGACTCATCCTCTGTATTTTGAAAAATATTTCCTTAAATAGGATCAACATAGTTGTTCTATAGAAGTGTTTCCAAAATGGGGACCTGAGTCCAAATCTAGCCCACAATAGATTTAGTTTAATACATGTAATATTCTAATTTTTTTTGAGACAGAGTCTCACTGTGTCACCAGGCTGGAGTGGAATGACACAATCTTGGCTCACTGCAACCTCCACCTCCTGGGTTCAAGCGATTCTCCTGCCTCAGCCTCTCGACTAGCTAGAACTACAGGTGCACGCCACCACACTCAGCTAATTTTTGTATTTTTAGTAGAGACAGGGTTCACCATGTTGGTCAGGATGGTCTTGATCTCCTGACTTCGTGATCTGCCTGCCTTGGCCTCCCAAAGTGCTGGGATTACAGGCGTGAGTCACCATGCTCCACCAATACTTTTAATTTTTGTAATTAAAACCAACCCTCAAAAATCAGGGTGCTCAACATAAAATCTAGATTTTTGGCAAGTTATGAGAAATAATGGAGGACTTGATAATGCTGGACCCACATTTTCTCATAGCAGCAATCACAAGGAGCTTCATGGGCAGCTAAGTCATGCCTGTCTCCTTCAAATGGGCACAGGATCTCCCAGGCCCTCTTACCATTGCTACCAGTCCTTGCTGCACTTGTATTTTACATGCCAGATATTCATGATTTTGTAGGCCCCAGGCAACTTCTTTTACAGATATAATTGTAGTTTACAAAATAAACCAACTACAGATATTGACAATAAGATCATAAGTGTAACTATACTTAGAGCCATGGATCTCACATACCGTTTCAATTCATATTTCAGAGAGGTCAACTTACCTTAAAGTCTCTTGTCTAGGTTTTCACATGATTTCTTCAACACACTCTCTAGATTGCTATTTATGACATCAAGTTTAGACTGGACAAGAGAAGACAAGTTACATCTCAAAAACGAAAATGAAATCGTAGCCTATGATGAATGCACTCTGAAATGGATTAGACATGTCCAGTTGCTTCAAAGCAATGCACGTTACAGATGCTTCTCATGTCAGCTGTCAAGTGTGGGTTTCATCTTAAAACTGACCTTGGACCGTGGAGGTGCTCGGATGTACCACTTGCAATCAACAGCCTCGCTAGCCGTAGCTTTGCCTTCCTTCATAATTTGTATAGACTCCACAATTCCTTCGGGACCGCCCATCTCAAACTCACACACTAAATAACAAAATGCCAAATAAACACACAAAAATGGAACTTGAATAATAAACCAAAAGTGTATTTCATAGCAGAAAACAAAGTCTTCAGAACAGTATTAAATATCTCTTTTACCAACCTGGTAATGGTTTCAAAGCTCCAAGGTCCTTAAAGTCAGGATCTTAAAAATTGAGAAAAAGACAATTAGTCCCATTCCACATTTATTACTTACAGTGATTTTGAGTTACGTATCATTAAATTATCCAGAAATCTGCCTTAAAAAGCACCCTGGGGAGAGTAAATGGTGAAATAAAAAGTGTATAATGATGTTGGGACTGAAATGTTAATTTAGTATTACTAGAAGGTTTTTCTCAATAAAAAAAAACCACTATGTAAAAAAGTTTCTAATGCCATGTTTGCATCTAATTATCAAATAAAAAAGCTTACTCATTACCTGTAACTCCATAGATAGAATAATTAAATTAATTATATTATCTGTTTTCTATAACCACAGAATAGACGTTTTTATAAAATGTATCCATAGGTAATTCAAGGTTTGGGGAAATTTCCCTGTCTTCTAGATACTATCCTCTTTCCTGACTCAAAATATTCTGTAAAGTGCTGTAACAAAATTTTTAACCAGAATATTTGAAGCACAAATTAAGATGTAAAATCTAGAACTCTTCTTTTTTGGCTGACTGAACAATCCTGTTTTCATCAAATCTTTATCTGCAACATTTCATACTATGCTAGCTTTCAAAGCATTCCTCAGTATTATAGTTTGTCAACTCAACACCCACTCTCCCCATCTTCCTCACTGTCAAGCCCATGCTCAGCCACCTGTCCTCTGCTTATTTATGTATTTCAGGGGAAGCCTGCTGTATCATGAGTCTCAGATATTCTCTAATGGTTAAAAGGCAAATTGGAGGGCTCATTCTCAGTTCTGGAATTGATTTTGAGGTAGGTATGCAGCCAATGAAATATAAAGATGAGCCTTTTAGAGAGTTTCTGAGAAAGTCTTCCTTGTAATACAGACAAGGCGTATACCATTTTTTCTGGCTCACATTACAGTCATGCTTGTACAGGACATTGTGGAATCATGAAGTAGTCAACTTACAATGTTGAAGGTGTTAATGTAAGAAAATGCTAACTGTGATGATGAGCAAAATGGAAAGGTGGAGACCCACAAGTCATTAATGATGTCACTGAGACACTGTATTATCTTATTTGATATAAATATATTCCTATTTTTTTAAAAAATTAAAATTTTAATTATTATATAAGTATATATTACATACATATACTTATTACATAATAAGTACGTAGTCATTGTATATACTTATGGAGTAACTTATTCCGGAGTTGTATTTCTCCAAGATTAATCCTTTTTTTCCATCTGACAAGTAAAAATTGTTTACATTTATGGTGAACAATGTGATATTTTGGTATGTGATGTTTTGATATATGTGTACATTGTCGAATGCCTAATTCATGCTAATTCACGTCTTAATTCATGTAACCATCATTTTCTTGCATAGTAAGAACACTTAAAATCTACACTCTGGCAATTTTCAAGTATACTATAGAATATATTGTTACTAACTACAGCTAATATGGTGACTTCTTGAACTTATTTCTTCTGTCTACCTGAAACTGGGCTTTTTGCTTTTTGAAATAATACACATACTTGTAGCCTTTGTCACTCTGAGTTGAGCTTTCTTTGACTTATGAGTGGGTGAAGGCATCAATGACTATATGTTAAAGGAACTTAGCAAACAATTTAAAAGACGATTGGGAAATGTAATTTGTTCTCACTATCACGGTATCATCTGTAATTTAAAATCTTTTAGAGTTAGAAATATTTTATGAGACACTGCTCAATAACAACTTAGGACAATATAAAAAGTAGCATCTTCCTAGAAGAGATTAATTTGGATATTAAGACCATGTGTGCTGATATGTATGTGTGTATCCAAGTGCGTTTCTTTCTATGCTTGTGTGCCTGGATATGCAAAACCTGTAACTACAGGCTGATTGTTAGTTTGGTTATCTTCACTAAAGGCTTTGTTGTTGTTCTTGTTTCCTGTTTTGTCAAACAGTTACATGAACTGATCTGCTGAAACTGAGAGGCTAGGATTGGCCATGCTACAATCTGATCACATGAACTATTTAGACTTATTTTATTATAGACACTATTAAAAATGGTCAATAAATTTTGAAACAAGATACAGATTCCTTTGCAAAGCTGTTCTGAAAAATCGATTTAAAAAATCTGTTTTAAAAAATTGATTTAAAAATATTTTTAGAAAAAAAGGAAAAAAAACTGAAAATTTCTGCTTAAAAAATGGAGACATGATAGATTATTTGGATCAAGATACCTCCTATTAGTAATTTGTTTCTTCATCTAAGTCAATAGATATGTAGTTATTATTTCAATACATATGTAGGTAACACCATTTTGTAATAAAAGCTGTTTTGTATAGCACTGCTGAAATTGGTTGTTCTCATCAAGCCGTTTCATTGGTATTGATGAAGGTCCCCCATATCTTCCTTATTTTTCCAACAACCTTGATGACTTGTTATCTAGACTTTTCGTTATTCATTGTATCCTTCTTACTACTAAGAATAATGCTTAATTATCCTCGTAATTAATACTCATTATCTCCTTTTTGATTAGAATGTTTCAGCCTTATGTGCTGATTTCTAAAATTTTTGTGGAATGTAGTTGATATTCTGTTTTCTAGTTTGAAGGCTAACATTTGTCATTTTATAACTCATGCCAGACAATGTTGAGAGAAATGCCAGTTCTAGGAAATGAAAATTTATTTTTGTCTTTGTATTAACAGTGATAGCACTGATAGTTTAAAAACCAAAACTTTAGGAAAAAATTGTTTTTGCAATTCCATTTGTATTAATATTACAATAATAGATGGGCCATATGACCTACAAAAACAAACCAATAAACAATATACACTTTTTAAAACAGCCTAAATTGAATTTAAGATTAAAAGACTAATTGGTGAAGGTTGCTGGTGGGTGAGGTCATGAATTATTATGCAGATGCATGATAAAGCTGGATTTGGTAACTAGTCTTCTACTCTGGATCTATCCCTAAGTCTGTTCTCTACTTAGCAACCTAAACTATTACACATGGAAATCAAACCATGTAACTCTCCCAGTTTTCCACTGCCCTTAGAGTAAGACCATCACTCTTAATGGATCTTAATGCCCTGTGAGTTCTTGCCCTGGTCCCTGGCTCCATGCTGCTGGTCCCACTCTCTCCCCGCTCATCACACTAGCCCATCTCTCCAACACCCCCGGCAGTTCCCATGCTCTGTACTAGGAACTTGTTCTTTTGTCTCTCTGCAATGCCTTCTTCCTGGCTTTGGAGAGCTGGATCTTTCTCATTCTTTGGTTTTTGACTCAAATATTATATTCTCAGAAATGCTTTGCCTGACAATCCTCTCTAAAGTAGCACTGTCTCTCATTTTACTTTCATCATGTTATTATAATTTACAATTATTTAACTATTTGTCTCTTATTTTATTTATTTATTTACTTATTTACATATTCTTATTCTATCACCAGGCTGGAGTGCAGTGGTGCAATCTCAGCTCACTGCAACCTCCACTTCCCAGGTTCAAGCAATTCTCCTGCCTCAGCCTCCTGAGTACCTGGGAATACAGGTGCGTGCCACTACACCCAGCTAATTTTTGTATTTTTAGTAGACATGGGTTCACCACGTTGGCCAGGATGGCCTGGATCTCCTGACCTCATGATCCACCCTCCTCAGCCTCCCAAAGTGCAGGGATTACTGGCATAAGCCACTGCACCTGGCCATCTGTTTATTTTTTTTGCTACCCATCCACTTCCACTGCTCTGTAACCAAGAAACTCTGTAAAGCTGGGTTCCCCAACCAGCTGTGGGCCACACAGCAGATGAGTGGAGGCAGGCTAGCAAAGGAAACGCCATCTGTATTTACAGCAGCTCCCCATCATTCACATCACCACCTGAGCTCCTCCTCCCTTCAGATCAGCAACAGCATTAAATTCTCATAGGAGCTTCAATTGTGAACTGTGCCTTCAAGGGATCTAGATTGCACGCTCCTTATGAGAATCTAATGCCTGATGATCTGGGATGGTTATGCTAGCACTGGGGAGCAGCTGCAAATACAGATTATCATTAGCAAAGAGGTTTGACTACACAGAGGTCATATTAAATCAATCGCTTGCAGACGCATATCAAAACCCTATTAGTAAGTGGCAAATGACAAGCTGCATCTTGTGGCAGGCTTTATAGTGACAAGTGAGTTGATACACTTCAGTTGTACAGCTGCATCTGGTGGCAGGTTTTTAGTGAAAATCCGCCACTTATTTTAGTCTGCATACAGCACATCCATGTTTTTATTTAATGCATCTATGCATGCCTATTTCCCATACTGCACACTTGTTTCAGTGACAGTTTTGGTAAGCCCACAAGCTAGGCCTAGCCAAAATGAGTAAAAAATAAATGTCACTGGAGAGCTTCTTTGAAAAGGGGAAAGACCCAATGATGAGACAGCAGAAGACCCCAAGAATGCCAGCAAAAAAAGCTGCACTTAAAGAGAATACCAAGAGTCCTACTTAAATTACAGGTTCACTGCAACTGGTTGTTCACATTCTCCAAGACCACTCTGTACAATGTGTGGATATCAACTATCCAATGAAGCCATGAAAACCTTCAAAACTGCTTTGCCACATGGTGACCAAGCACCCTGCATTAAAAGACACGGCTTTAGAGTTTTTCAAAAGAAAAAAATAAATAAACATAATGAACAGAAGAAATTGCTGAAGACCACCACTTCATGAAATATGTCTGCGCTTAGAGCATTGTTCTTAGTGACTAACTTCATTGCTAAAGCTAAGAAGCCCTTTATTGATCCTGCCTGCTGCTAAGGACATCTGTCATGAACTTTTAGGAGAGGCTGCAGTTCAAAAGATGGCATGTGTTCCTCTTTCAGCTAGCACTATAACTAGATGAACTGATGAAATAGCAGAGGATATCGATGAACAATTGTTAGGATTAACGAGTCACCAAGGTAGGCAATCCAGGTTGACAAGTCTACCGATACTGACAATGAGGCAACAATATTTGATTTTGAGTGATGTATTTTTCAGAAGGATGTGCATGAGGATATGTTATATGCACTTTTATTGCCAACCAACATTACAGCTGTAGAACTACAAGTCTTTGAATAAATCAAGAAAACTAAGTCATTTTGTGTCCAAAAACGCACTAATGGGGTGGCCATGATGGACTAGCTTTCTGGTTTCCCTACCTGGGTCAAAGAGGTTGCTTCTGAATGTGAGTCTATGCTTTGTGTTATCCATATAGAAATTCTATGCTGGCTAGCCAAAAAATGTCACCTGTACTTAACAGTTTTCAGGATGTGATTAAAATTATCAACCACATTAAATACATGCCCTTAACTCACATCTGTTTGAGCAGCTTTGAGGAGTTGGACACAGAGCACACTATGTCTTCTCTCATACACAGAAGTGAGATGGCTTTCTAAAGGTAGATCACTGGCCAGAGTTTTTGAGTTAAGAGAGCCACTCCAGAGATTTCTTGTAGAAAAATGGTCATCCCTGGAAGCACATTTCAGTAACACAGAATAAGTTGCATAACTTGCTTACTTGTGTGGCATATTCAACCTGCTGAACGAACTCAATCTGTCACTTCAGGGGAGAACAACAACTGTGTTCAAGTCAGCAAATAAAGTGGCTGCATTCAAAGCCACACTGGAATTACAGGAGTGACCATGAACATTAGGATTTCTGACCTCTCTCAAACAGCAGAGATTTTGAAAGAGACTGAGCCAGGGCCTTCTTTCTCACTGCTGGAGCATGGGCACCTATCTCAGCTTTCAGAAGAGCTTGAACATTACTTCCCAACCCAAAAAGACCCCGGAACTGGGAAGGAATGGATCCGTGACCCATCTCTGTATAAGCCAGGTGAATGGACTTCATCCATGCTAGAAGAGGATCAAGTGCTTGAGACCGCAAATGATGGTGGCCTTACAAGTATGTCTGAGACAACCTCAAATCTCTGTACATTCTGGATTAAAGTCAAGGCAGAATATCTGGAGACTGCCACAGAAAACACTGAAAAGCCTGCTTCCATTTCCTACATCCTTTGTGAAGCAGGGCTCTCCACAGTGACAGTAACTGAAACAAGATCACAGAGTAAACTGGACATAAGCAACAGACTTTGGATGTCACTGTCTCCCATAACCCCCAGATGGGAATGTCTAGTTGCAGGAAACAGGCTCAGGGTTCCCAATGATTCTACAGGATTGTGAGTCATATAATTATTTCATCATATATCACTATGTACTAATAATAGAAATAAAGTGCACAATAAGTGTAACACACTTCAATCATCTGGAAACCATCCCAACCCCAGCCCATGGAAAAATTGTCTCCAACAAAACTGGTCCCTGGTGCTAAAAATGTGCTATAAGGGACTTTCTGTCTTTTGACACTCTCTATCCAGGACTGAGAACAGTGCTTAGGCATAACAAGTGACCATACTCAGGACTGAATTTATCACATGTCTCTTCCTATAAAAAATAGAGTAATTTAACACCAACTTGATTTTATGTTGATTGTATTTGCAAGGCTTTAACACTTTTCCAATCTGCAGGTTCTCACAGAAAATACATCACATTAGACACTCTATCAGAGAACAGCCTCTTGTTTAACAAACCTCTCCCTTTTTCTTTCCAGGCTCACATCTAGACTATGTTTCCCAGGCTCCCTTGCAATTATAGGTGGCCATGGAACTGAACTCTGGCACAAAGGTTAACTTTACACGCAGGCTAAGCGCTTACAATCTTCTTAAAAAAATCCTCCAGACTCTGTCTTTCTTCCATGGTCTACCTCAAAAGCCATGCATTGGAAATGCAAAACTCCTTCAGCTTCATTTTATAACTGAGTATGTGGAGCACAGACAGTCTTTTCCTTGACCCTGATTAGACTTTTCCTCAGCAAATAATATACTTCAGATGTGAAATTACTAAAGTTTTGTTTAAATGTTATTGTAATTATTAATCCCCAAGCTCAGGGGTGTTCCTTTATTGAGACTCAAAGGTTACTATTTTCATGATAATACTAAAATGCTATTTGTCTTTTTGCACACTCATTTTTTCAAAAATATATGGAAGAGTTTTGCAGATATTACATGACATGGCATTAACATTACTATGACTAATAAAGTATGTGCTTGTGTTTTCAAATATTTCAAGGTTAGGATGTAAATGATGTAAATTCTCAGAGATTAGCTAAGTTTGTGGTCAGTGATTTTACTGGACACTTACTGGTTATTTTCAGTTCTTCTTAAAGCAAGCCCAGTAACCCGATTTTTGTCCAATACAATGTTATTTTTATACTTCAAAATGTTTATTGAGCTTACATGGAAGCACAGCAAGAATTAAGTATGTTTGCTGCTATATTTTGTAAATCTATTTAGTTATCTAGTTTGAAGCCTTTTATAAATATTTAAATTTTATCTATACATATAACAGTTATAGAACTTAGTAATATTTCCTCTTAAATAAAAGAAAATATAGTTATACCATATAAAGAGAGATTAAAAGACCCACTGTGTCCCCACAGTGGCACCGTCTATTTCTAAAGTTATGAAAAAAGATGAAACTGATGTTTCAAGCAGGTGCCTTACAGAAGGTAAGAATCTATTCCAAATAAAATCAAACAAACTTCTAGATAAAAATGAAAATATGAGAACATCTATCTTGTCCTCCACTTTATAGATGTCAATAATTTACTCTATTAAGACTTAGGAAAGCAGGCATTTTTGAATGATTTTATTCTGAATGTTTGACTGAAGCACTGAGATAAATAAGAATTCTTTAAAAAAAAGTATATTTTAAACATAGACTTCATTATCTCTTTAAAAGCCAAATCTCACTTTTCAAACTCACAATAGTGAATTCACTGAAATGTCTCACAGTTATTGTGTGACCTTGGCCAAGAAGCTCACAGGAGACTAATACAGTCATTTACACCTGCCATTGCTGAATGTCTACTGGATGAAAAGAAGTCAGTAAAAGAAACCAGGACGCTGCCACTTTCCCATCCCACAGTCACTCGCTGACTAAAGTTTCAGCTCAGACAAGAAGACAGAGTTAATATCTTGTCTGGAGAACTTTACTTTTGTCTGAAAAAATGAACGGATGTACAGACTTGGCTGGGCTTCCTGATTTTGCTTGAAATCGTCCAATGTCAGCGTGGGCCAATGATCAAGGATCATCTTTTATGTGAATGCTTGTCAACAAATGGAAGTAGTGTTGAAATATTCAAATTTTTGGATAACTTTCAAATCCTACGGTTTATACTGAGACATCTGGGTTGACATTTGCATTGATGGTGCAAAAGCAGTGGTGGATAAAACTGCTGGTGTCTTAGCAATGAATCAGGACTGTGGCACCAAACCTTAGCAGCTAGTATTCACTGCCATGAAATTTCACAGCAGGAAAACAAAAAGGAATTTTACTTAAAATCATCATCATGAAGCATTAAAAACTATTTTTTAAATCCTAAAATCTAAAGGAAGTGTTTTAATATTTTGTAAGAGGAAATGTTAAGTATGGATAAGGCACTTTTGCTGCAGACTGAATTGTTTCATGATTTTTCCTAAGAACAAGCACGATGCAGTTGTTCAAATGTGTGAATTACCCATTTATTCATGGAGCATCATTTTTGCTTGACAAGCATATTACAGTTATTTAGATTTGGATATTTGGCAGACATTTTCTTAAAAATGAACAAAACTAATCTGTTGATTTTAAGAAACACAACTGACAATATTTGGTGCCAACGATAAAATTTAAGCTTCAAGGGAAGGAGGTGTATTTGCCACTGTGCACTTGACAGCTTCCCAGAGATTTTTTTAAATGAGATGGTTGTTGCTGTGAACAAATGTGATTTTTGATTTGTGTCAACATTTAGCAGTTTTGCATAATAGTAATCCAATAACTGTCAAATAAATAATGCATAAAGTTAAACAAGCAGAGCCCTTTGAGAAGGAGAATACACTAACAGATGTTAATGTAACAGAATACAAAAAAATTCATTGATACAGTTTCACATTCCCTGTGGCAACTAACTGTAAGAAGCTATCACTTGTTGAGCTTTGGTGTAGTATAAAAGAATAACCACTATTATCTTAAAAGCCTATTAAGATACTCTTTCCTGGCTGGCATGGTGGCTCAAGCCGGTAATCCCATCACTTTGGGTGGCCAAGGCAAACAGATTACCTGAGGTTGGGAGTTTGAGACCAGCCTGACCAACATGAAGAAAATGAAAAGTAAGAATACATTTGAAATATATCTACATAACAAAAAGTTCTTTTGTTTTTCTCATTTTAATTCTTAAGTTATTTTCATTTAGATTCGTGAAAATAGCTAATACCATTGCAATAATTAATATGTACCAGATATAATAATTAATTTAAATATAGTAAATCCTTTATTCCTTAACATTATATGAGGTAGATAACAGTATTATGCTTGTTTTATAGTTGAGGAAAACAGGCAGCACAGAGAGATTAAGTAACTAGCCTAAGAATGCAGCTGTTGGTGGTGGGGGTTGAAATCAGAATTAGGCAGTTGAGCTCTAGATTTCCATACTGTCATTTTCTATGTGAATTCATTACAGACTTCTAAATACTCTGAATGTCATCTGGTCTACTGGGCTTGTCTGGACTCTCCATGGGGCTATTCTTCCTTCTCTCTTGAATTGGGAGTGACATAACTTAAAGGAATTTTATATATAAAACAGATAAAATACCATTTGTTGGCATGGGAAAAATATGTTTGAGTACGATGTTGGAGCTACGGTTAAAAACACAAGTATGTTTAAAATGTTCCAAAAATAAATTTCAAAGATCAAGATCCATGTAAGTAAAATTTTTTCATTTGTCCTACGGAGGAATAAATTCGAGATGTGTGTTGAAAGCTAATGATGAGATGTGCTAAATGCTGCCATAGGAAAACAAGCATTTGTGTATGTTTCGTAGGTGGTGGGGTGGTAGACTACATGACTTACAAAGTGCTTTTCACCCTGAAACCCAGTGGTTCTGTGAGTAGTTCTTCTATATATGTGATTATATTTGGGTTCAAAGCAAGTTTGGTCAAATTTACAAACCCTACAGTAAATATTCAACAAGCAATCACCTATTTTAGATTTACTGATAGATTGCGTGTGGGAAGCGAAGGAAAAAATAATCAGGGAAAATGTTTAGTTTTCTCATTCCCATGAACAGGGACTCCATGAGCTGGGAAGTTACTCAACTTGCCACTCTCAATCTATAAACTCATCTAGATTCACTGTCATCACTACCTATCTACTATTTGTCTCAGAAATTTTCTTTTCTCTAAATCTTTTTCCACCTATATTCTGGATTTTCTAATCACTCCTACTCATAGCAGTTAGTACATCAATTATCTTCCTCCAATTTTGAAAATTTCTCTCTCAAAAACTAATTTTCCACCTATCTTCTGGATTTTCTGATCCTTCCTACTCGTAGCAGTTAGCACATCAATTATCTTCCTCCAATTTTTATCCTACCTTCTATTATCTACATCTTTTCAAACAATAAATCTGCTGAAGTCCCTTCTTAACTAATAAGAAACTGCAAACTCCTTCTTTACCTTGTTTCGCACTGTCCACTCATTCTTTCCTGTTCTCATTCAAATCCCAGATGATTGGCTTCCATTTCTTAGACTTGAGATCCATGACCAATTTCACATCCACATTGCCTACTCACTTTTTAAAGTCCCATCATGTTTGTGTACACATCTTTATTGAAACAACTCTTGACTTGAAATTAACCTCACCCTTACTCTATCCTTCCATACTTGCCTGCAACCCCTCATACGGTGTTGACCCCTTGCTTTTTAATCAAGGTTGAAAACCAGGGTGTTGTAGTATTTTAAATCATTTGACCAAACTTAAAGCACCATTTTAAAAATCAATGGCAAAAAAACCTTAACAGCACAGTACTAAAATAGTTTGCATAAGCATATTATTTTAATACTGATTTAGTTAGCTCTAGTCTAGAAGCAGCATTGTTCTAGTATAAAATTCATAAACCACATTTTAAACTTCTTTTAAAAGTATACTGTTTTCTCTATGCATGTATTGCCCACATGAAAACCATTAGGTAGAAAGAAGAGAAGCTCTCATTTTGAGTTTGTCTACCTAATGGTTTTCATGTGGACACAGAGTATATAAATTACGACTTTTTTTCTAGTTTAACATAAATTATATTCATATATAAATTTAAGAAATCAAAACTTACAAGATTTATAGGAAGAAATTTTTCAAGTGCTTTAACATATTATTGATATGTACGTAGCTTGTACAGCTTTTTTGTTCCCTTATTTATTTAGCTGTAATACGAAGTTTCCTCATGGGGCTTGTATTCACATTTTTAACAAATTGAGAATACATAACTCTTTCTTATAACATGAGTGCACAGAAGCTGGATTTTATTCGTATTCACATTAAGTAGGCTTTTGCAATGTTTACTTTTGATAGATAGTAACAAGGCAATACTACTGTTCCAAAGAGAATATTTGCATTTACTATACATAATCATGGAAAGATGTGTGGGAGAGAGGAAAGAAGAAACCATCAGAAGGTCAAAAATGGCCAGAAACAGAACAACGAAGACAAAAACAACACACACACACAAACCTATACTGTCCAAACAATGGAGTTTGCACATTCGAATTAGCTGTCATAAAACGAGTTTTGTTGTTCTTGTTGTTGTTTTTGTTGTTGTTGTTTGTGTTTCTGTCCAAGGGCAACCAGGGAGGTTCTTGATTGGTTATTAACCATATAACCTCTCAGAATAACCTCTTAATTCTCTCAGAATTCTCTCATCGCTCCTCCTAAGTCACACAAAGAATATATGAGCCCATCTCCTGAGCCATCTTTTTCACCAGAGCTGGTTTAATAGCGCATTTTTTGTTAGCATAATTATGGTGCCAATGTTATTAGTGCATAAAACACCTCCATCATCATCCTCTTTTTCAATTATGCCACATTCAGAGTTTACCCAATGGCAATTCCAGCTTATTGATAAGCACAGAAAGCACTGGTGATTAATCAGGAGGAGAGAAGAACTGCAGGCTACAGAAGGGTCTGGAACTGATGCCAAGGCAATTGGTACTGAACTGGAGCTGAACTTTTATGCCCAGAAAAGGGAGAGGAAGCCACAACTCCATAACTTCTCCTAAGAGCTACATGAATGTCTAGGAATAACTAACGGCAGTCTTTGGGACCCAGGCTTGTAAGCGTGGCATAAGTTGCAGAGGAGGAGAATGTTGTCTCTGACACACACAGGTTGGAAGCAGTGGTGGCACACAGATTTGTGTGTGCGTGTGTGTGTGTGTGTGTGTGTGTGTGTGTGTGTGGTGAGACAGCATTAATCTCACATTGTCCTCTTCCATCTCCATTATGCCACTGTAAACTAAATAAATTATGTCAATGAAAATCAAGAAGCAAAATATCTTACAAGGAAAGTTACACTTTCTCAATCTTACTTAAAGATGTAAGTATAAGCATCGTGACGAAGCCTTGTGTGTTGCAGCCACATAAATATGTTAAGGATACAGTAAAGCTGTAGAAGCCATGCTAATATAGCATCAAGACAAGACCTTTTGTGCTTCCAGTGAATTTGATGAACATTAGACCCTTCTAAATGGAGTTGGAGCAGCCTCTTATTGGAAACTTAAAAGTGTTCTCTGTCGGTGCCCTTGGCAAGGACACTGGAGTTTTTAATGCCAGACAGCAGTGGGACTCATGGCAAGTGGAGGAGCGATCATGGGACCAAGAGAGCAAATGAGAAGTGTCAAGTGGTGCCTTGCCAGGAGCCTGACAAGGGTGCATGCATGAGACACTCCTTGATCAATCCTAGAGAAGCTGTTCCAACTGCATGAACTTTTGCCAGTCCAGAAAAGAGGTAAAGTTACCATATTCTGTAAAAATAAATGTGTTCTTTTAAGTTATGATTCTCGTCCCTTTACCAACGTCAGAATCTTTGAGTTCTAGCCATCACTCTGCTTATCATCATATCTAGAAAATACAGACACCCACTTTTTATAAAAGCCACACATAAGGGATATACTGATGTAGAAAGGTTGGAATTAAAAAGGCAAAAAATTATATGCCAGATAAGCATAAATAAATGATAAAAAGCTTTTGCAGTGGTATCATGTTAAACAAAATGGACTCAAAAGCTAAATGAAACCAATCAAAAAGTAAGTCTAATAATTTCTTAAAAAGTGATTCATGAGAAAAATTTAATACGCTGAATCTGTATGTAACTAACACTGATTGACAGAATTCTACTTTTGAAGGCATCAACTACCTGACTTCTAAAAGACTGGGGTAAAAAATATCAACTGGGTTTGATACAAAGTGGTAGTAGTTGCAAATATCAACTAGTCAATGGAGGGGATATAGATTTGTTAAAGTAGAAAATGTTATGTAAATATAAATTATCCCATGCATGTACAATTCAGATTTTGAATTTTGTGACAAATAAATAAAATTATCTTAATTCAAAGAGTACCTCAAATATGATTACTGCTCTATAAACTTTATTTACAAATCAAACACTATTGTAGCCTCACTGGCCATTCTGAACACTGCACTTATTTTTATTAGATAGCATTTAATGTTGAGACAAAAATGAAGTTAACTTTATTCCTTCAAATGCCTGAGATCAGTAGGAAAATGCCTTCAGAAAATTTACTAACATAGTTTTTTCCTTCATATTGCAAATATCAAAATAATGATAGATACTTGCTGCATGCCAAGATAGCCACTTTTCCCCTAATATATACTAGCATATGTTAGGAGCACAAGTCCCTTTTATGTCCAGTTAGCTTTAAAATAATATCCTCAGTGTAAATAACGGTAAAAAAGAGCTACTCTAAATATGTATGAAGCATATTAAAACAAACAAAAACCAACCAACAAACAAACAAAAACATTGTCTGTAATGTTACAATCCGCAGTTTAAGAGCTCTTCTCCTGGAAGTGCGCAACTGAGAACTTAAAGGACTTATTTGCTTTCTGCAATATCAAGTAGTCTTGGTCCATTTTAAATACAGAATAAGTACATGATTATTACCAAAAAAAATTCACTATCTTCCCATCTCTATTTCTTGTATTTCTTTTTGTCCCCTTTGTACTTGTTTTCCCAGTTATTGCAGTAATTTAGGTTTGAATGGGCCTCTGAAACCAGTAATTTTAATAGGCAGTCCACTTGAAAATGAAAGGAACCATCTCAGGTGGCTAGTTTTGGACCACATGTTGACTGAGTTAGACTAGAGTTCCTTACGCCCTCTGCCTCTGAAAAAGAATTATTTCTAGAAAGTGTAGTCTCCATCTTGGGGATTGGGAAGAATGATTATTCCTGGATCTCCAGACCTAACTAGACTGCCAGGGTCCACTTGGCACACAAACCTATCATCTCCTAAGGACTGTAAGAATGGAAACCTTTTACAGCCTATATCAAATACAACTGTTAATAGTGCTAAAATGGAAGTCTTAGAATTTTTAACAATGCTATACTACTTCTTTCCACTGGCATTTAGAAAATCTGTAATTTTGAAAATGGCACTGCATTATAAAAGCACTTTGAAATGGTTCACTTGGTCCTAGAATTCGGCTTAAGACACAGCTGTTTATGAGACACCTGCTAAATCTGCAGTCCCTGGCTCATTTTTCTGTCATTCAAGAACAAGAGCATGGAAGGTGATTTCATTAACAGATGAGAAAAATAATCCAAGGCTTTCCCAGAGTAATGGTCTACAGCAACATAAATCAATATCATAATTTTTAGGTTCTGTTATGTTAGAAAAAAGAATGGGGTTCTCTAGTTAGAGAGTGTGATTTATGGGATGACTTCTGCTTTATTGCTTTCAGACTTTTCATTTTGATCCATCATAAACATAAGCTGGAAACTTCAAAAACAAAATAAATTTGACTGCCTCCTCACACTTTCCTTTCATCAGATAGATACCAAGAGCTTGCAATCATTCTTTGTAAAATCTCTACTACCTTCCTCCGTTTCTGTATCTGCCATGGTGTTTAGTCACTTCCTTCCTCACCTGCAGGCTTCACAATCCTCAGCGTCTCCATGTCGTTGCCCCTCCGTCCTCCAGTCTTTGGCACCCATTTTTCTGACGTCCAGATCTGAGTATCTCACTCTGTGCCCACTCACCCTAACGGCACCACCTGTTCTGTGATGCAAAACCCATGACTCATCTCTGCACTCTCACTCTACCAATGATTCTCTGTATTGTCTTCACAGTTTCATTTACCACAGACAGTCTTCCCTCAACTTAGAAACTCTCCAGCTTCCATATTCCAAAAGAAACTTCCATCAGCCGTGCTGCTAGCTGGAATAATCTAACTGTTCTCTTTCTTTCCTGAGAGGCTTTCTTCTGGATGTTTTGGAATACAAACTATCTTTCACTGATCTCAATAATTTCAGTTAGCGATACTGGTACAAATTAAATGATTAAAAAAATTTATAGAATATTTCAAAAAGTAGGGGCCAGGTATGGTGGCTCATGCTTGTAATCCCACATTTCTGGGAGATGAAAAAGGGAAGACCTCTTGAGGCCAGGAGTTTGAGACGAGCCTAAGGCACCCAGTGAGACCCAGATTCTCTACAAAATCAAATAAGATGAGCCAGGTATGGTGGCATGCACCTGTTGTCTCAGCTACTTGGGAGGCTGAGGCAGGGGGATGGTTTGAGGCCAGCTGCTCAAGGCTGCAGTGAGCTGGGATCATACCACCTTACTACAGCCTGGGTGACAGAGTGAGACCCTGTCTGAAACTAAAAAAAGAAGTAATTCATTAATGAATTCATGGATGTGGAGTTCTGAAACCATTTTTTATTTTTTATTTTTTTTGGTTCTTGGTGACCGTTCTCTTTGCTCTATGTCTCATTCACACCCACGCTTTCAGTACCATGGAGAGGCCTCCTAGTTCAACAGTGTGTGGGAATTCAGCAAGCAGCTCTGAGCACATAAACATCATTAAGAGATCTGATGCTCCTACAGTGACTGCAGCCTTAAAACCGCAATTCCAAGTGAGATCCTAACATCTTCACTGAGGAACTACGGTGGGTAAAACGTCCCTAGATTCACTGTATGGTGTTTAAATAGGGAAATCGCCACACTATATGAAATATGTACAATTATTCTCATTCAATGCAGGAGAAAACGGAAGTTTATGAAAACTGACTCCGTTTATAAACCTGACTCCAAAGCACAATTTAGTCAATGGAGAGTCAGTATTTGAATGGAGTCTGATTGCAGTTGTTCACAGCTGTGACCCTGGACCTATCAAACCTCCAAACTAGGCGGCAGCTTCACTGATAGTTTGTCTTGACATTTTGCCTGAACATTTGTTTACCACTTCTGGATCAGCAAGTCCAAAATTTACATTGTTATCTTTCTTCCACGTTTTCCCTATGACTTTGGTCAACATCATCAATGAGTCTTAAGTGATTCAGGCTTTAGATTTTAATAACTTTTTGGTTTCTTCCTCACACTTAACACTTCCTTGCATCTACCTCATGACCAAGGTCATGTCAATTCCTTTTTTAGGAGGTTTTGACCTTTAATACTTTTTTTCTGAATTCTCAGTGTAATTTTTTAGGAATGATTACAGCAAATCATTTGTTCCACCTAGTCTTCCTAATTTCAATCTCAACACTTTTCAATCCAGTCTCTCTAAAATATACCTCTGATGATGCCAGCTTCTCAAGAAATATTCAGTTGCTCCTACAAATACCTCATAAAGCTTGAAGTTCTAGACACATTTCATAATATTCATTCAAGATCTCTCTCCTAAGTTTTCTCTGGGAGTCAACAGCCCAGTCAGGACAAAGTACCTCATCACCATAACACATTCCCAATGACACATAAAATGCACATAATTACCAATTCAATTTTTGAGGATTTACTTTAAAGTAACAAAATAAAGATATTGATAATATAGTACTTTCATAATAATTGTTTTTAGGACACCAGGTGTCTATCCAAGGCTAGGAATCTGATGAGAGATTCACTCTCCATGAAGCTGAAACGGGGAGATGCACCATCGCTTACGTGAGATGAATGAGAGACTGCCCAGCTCCTTCTCCCCTGAAGGGGCCATGGAAAACAAAAAGAGAGAGTAGGCCTTGCTGCTGAGCAGTGAAGCATGACGATGTACATGAGAAGTTTTAACCAATACTTGTCATTACAGGAGATTTGCAGGTCAAATACATAAGACCTGGATTATCCATATATCTGAAACCATGCATTTAACTCACAAGGGTTACAAGGATTATGCATGGCCTGCAATAAATACAACTACTTTCTGCAGGAATGTAACTTTATTCTAAGCTCCAAACAATTCCCACCACTAATTTTCCAAAGAAAATGGGTTGTTTACAGCAAGAAGTTCAGCACAGGAACGTAAGACCTAAGGGAGGAACAGTGAAAACAAAGAGAAGAAATTGATCTTGAAAGATTCCAAATACTAGAACTACCATGCACAGACCATAAAAGAACAATGTTTATCATGTTTAAAGAAATTACAAACCAGACTGAAAATGTCTGCAGGGAACAGGAAAAAAGACCCCAATATTTTTGAAAAATAACCAAATAAATGTAGAAATGAAAATCACAATAATTGAAATAAAAACTCAATAGACAGATTTAATAGCAGACTGTAATGGATGCACTCAAAGACACCAGAAGAAATCTCCAGTACGTAGCACAGAGAGATGAGGAGTGAGAAAATATAAGAGACGTTAAACGGCAAGACACAGTGAGACACTAATCTTATCAGGTTTCTAGAAAGGGGGGAGAAAATGGAGGGCATGAAATATTTAAAGAGAGAATTACTGAGCGTTTTCAAGACTGCTAAAGACGAAAAAAATATCATTACACTCTCCAGAGAATAAGAATAACACATTTCCTAAAGGAACACTAATTAGGTTGATACCTGAGTTCAATGTAATGCAGGAATGCAGGAAACTGGAATGATGTATTCAGTAAGCTGACACACACACACACACACACACACACACACACAAACACACACACGCTCATACAGACTTCAACATCCAAATCAAACCCTTTCAAGAATGAAGTTGAAGTGAAAACTAGAATTATCTGCCAAATCTATTTTCACTCAGGGAATCTCTGAAGGCTGTAGTTCAAGAAGGTAAGTGATATTAGGTCCCCAATTTTAGATGCAAAAAGGAATGAAGAACAAGAAATTTGTGGGTAAACAGATGAGCAATCACTGACTCCAATAATAAGAGTAAGGCAAAAATAACATGTAAATCATGAGGTAGTAATGCAAGGTGACGTTTTAAGATTCTATGTTTTCCAAGGGAATAATGAATGCAGATTTTGAGAAGATACTGTGTGTGTTGTAATCTCTTGAGTAACCACTAACAGGACAGGGAAAATAGGTCATTTAATTCCAAAAATAAATAAGGCCAGACAAATTGCATGGTGAAATCATATAGCAATAAGGAAAGTAGGAACTAAAAAATAAAAGCAAGGAGGAACAAATAGAAAGCATAAAATGTAGGATTGTTCTAAACGCAGATATATGAATACACATTAAACATAACATTAAGAAACAAAGATTAGAAAACGATTAGAACACAAATCTGATAATGTGTTCTTCCTAAAAAACATCTATAATTTAGGGGAACAGAACCGTTTCAAGTGTTACACAAAGAATTATACAAATTCAAATCCAAAGAGATCTGATATGGTTACTATAGGAATAAAGAAAAACTTTAGGGATAAAAGCATACTACATATAAACTAAGTTATTTTTAAACTCCAAAAGATTCAACTCTCTGAGAGAAACAAGAATTTTAAATGTATATGTACCTAATAACATAGGTACAATGTTATCATTGCATCAGTGAAATATTTCCAGAATTCAAAGAGAAATAAACGTCTGCCACCATAGGGACAGTTTGTCAAAGGAAAAAAAAACTTTAAAAGTATTATTATTTAGTAAAACAATTATTATAAAAATACCTCAAAACAACTTGTTTGATGTTGCTAACGCAGAACTTACAGGGATATTTATAGTTTTAAATCCCTGTGCTAAAAGGCAAAAATGTATACATTTTGGGCAGCATCTATCTTGGTGATCTATTTTTAACTACTTGTGTTGGTATAACCTGGTATTCATGTTTAAAAGAATGAAACTCAATCTTTTGCTTCATACCCCACACTAAAAATCAAAATCTGAAAAGTAAACAAATAAAGCATTTAGAAGACAACAAAGAATCACGTCATGATTTCAATAAGGGAAGATTCCTAAGTTATATATGAAAAATAAAAGTAATATACTGCACCAAACTAAAATTAGGAATTTCCAACCTCCACACGACACAGTAATGAGAGCAAAGAGGTAAGCCACATACTGCAAAACCTCATCAACACTTATAGCTAGAATACATACAGACCTACTATAAATCAACAATAGCTAGAATATATGCAGACCTACTATAAATCAGTATACAAAAGACAGACAACACAACATAAGACAGGCAAAAGTCCTGGGCAGGTATTTCACACAAGAGGAAATTTGAGCCTCTGGAAAATTTAATACAAGTTATTTAATCTTATTAATAATAAACAAATGCAATTAAAATAACAATGTGTGATCCCATTAAGCAGCCAACAGAACAGAAAAGAATGCAAGGCTGATGACATCGAGTTCCATGTGTTTGTGGAACAGTGAAAACTCCTGTCCACGGCTGATCATCATGGACATTACTGTACCCATACGTAGGACGAATTTTGACATAGATTTGGGACTGAGTAGTGTTTGAAAAGCTTCTGAGAAAACTATCAATTGTGGCTGGGGGAACAGGTAAGATAACCCTACTGGAGATAACACAGGCAGCTGCGTTATTTAGTGGCAGAAAGTCTGGTAACACTATTGCCTGGGTAGAAGATAGGAAATATCCACAATAAACTTCTATATTTTACTAATGAGATTACCAAGCAGCATGCTGAAAATGTCAAATGTCTTCTCTTAGATGCAGATAGGTACAGACAGAGGTAAGGTTCATATAGAGATCAACATAAGAAGAATTTTTCATCAGAATTAAGAGAAACTTTCCAAATCTCTTTCTCTCTCTCTCTCTCTCTCTCTCTCTCTCTCTCTCTCTCTCTCTCTGTGCGTGTGTGTGTCTTTCTCTCTATCTCTTCCCCTCCCTCCTTCCTTTCCCTCTCCCTCTCTCTTTTCTTTCTTCGTCTGTCCCCACCTCTCTCCCTCTCTCCCCCTCTCCCCCAACCCCCTCTCTGTTTCTCTTTAATTCTCTATCTCTGGATCCTGGAATTTGGGACAAGGATGAATTTCAGAGTGCTGACAGTGAGCTGTGTGGCCTTTAGAGGAAGATCAAATCAAAGAATTCAAAGGTACGTCTGTAAAATACTTTGTTAAAACTGTAAAAAGGTGTAAAAAAGAAGCAGCTCATGCAACTTCTCAAGTAGATTTGAAAATCTTAAAGATATCCCAAAGTATGCCGGAAAATGCCTGATGAAGTGGACTAGTTTGTGTTGTTTGGTGAAACCACTAAATTTCAAAGGCTGTTACATCAGCTTTTACTTGTTCAAAGGGACAGAGATCATTCAAAATGAATAGAAGCCCCAGCGTTCCACTTCCTATAGTCAGGAAGAGGGCTGAGAAAGCTCCTGACCTGCAACATGACAATTTGGGAGCAGGGAGGGGGAGGAAGGGTGAATCAGGCAGCAGAGCCAAGTGTTCCAGGCATAACGCCAATGGCAATGGAGAACCTCTCCAGGCAGCTGCAAGAATTTCCTGCCACCAGAGTCAGAGGAAAAGGCAATGGTGCCTGGATGGATTTTAGAATCATCAAGGTGGGTCTCCATCCCACTGTGGGCCTATTTTAACTCTTCCTGGTAGGAGTGACTATTGTGGTTATCCCACCATCTTCCCATTGCAACCTGGGTGGGGGTGGGTAAATTGCCTTTTTAGCTCTCAAGTCTGCATTCAGAAAACCACAATTGAAGAGCTGCACCAATTGGCTGCTTCCAAGGAGTCCATCTGCACTTGGACCCAGTAAGGATGACGGCTACAAGACTCCAAGCTGATGTCGTGATGAGAAGACAGCTGTGAGAGTCTTCGAAGGGGGTGAGTACGTTGTTTGTGGGAGGCTTATGGATTATTACAGCCAGAGGGCACCGTCCCTTTGGTAGGTCTATATTCAAAGATGCTCTCCAGCAATTCCTCCTCTCCCTTGACAGTTTCCCATCAAGAGGTAGAGTTTATTTCCCTTCCCTTGGAACCTGAGCTTACCCCGGGACTGCTTTGACCAATGGAATGGAGCAACATGCTGAGCCTCTGACACTAGACCTGGCAGTTCCTGCTGCTACGTTCTGAAACACTCACTGTTGATATGCTCCCTCCTGTAGCCCAGCAAACATACTGTGAAGAAATTTCATCAACAACGTGCAGAAGCCATATGAAAAAGAATCAAGTCTCCCAGCCCACAGCTTCAGCTTAATTCCTCACTATGGCCAAGAACATCAGCCTGGCATGAGAGTGAGACCATTGGCCCCACAGCCATTCCAGTGCTCAGGCTCTCATCAAACGGAGAAGAACCAACTAGTCAGCCAACAAAGATGTAATAAATAATGCATTGTCATGGTTTAAGCCACTAAATGGTAGAGATTTTTTTTTAACCCAACAAAGTAAAGATTCAGTACAAATACCAAAAGATTGTTGATATTCAAAAACCTACATATGGAGACAGAAACCGCCCCATAGGAAGGAGCTTCTAAGGTAGCGCTTGGTTTCCCCACTTCCAGGTATTAATAACTAATGCCTAATCACTTCTCTTAGTATGAGCTAGGCCTAGTGACTCATTTCTAACTAACAGTGACTCACTTCCAGTGAAAGTAAAGTGATTAGATGTCACTTCCAAGATCTGGTTAGAAAAACTGTGACTTCTATCTTGTTCTCTTTGTCTGTCTTTGTCAGTCTGTCTCTCAGACCTGTCTTTTTTCTTCCCACCCGACACGCTCATGCTCTAGAAGGAGTCAGTTCATATATTGTAAACTACCCAATGAAGACACCCGTACAGAATGGAAATATTGTTTCTGACCAATGGCCAGTGAGAACTGAAACCTGCTACAGCCATGTGAATGAACTGGAAAGTGGATCCTCATCCAATTGAGCCTTGAGATGTTTGCAACTCAGGCTGATAACAATCTTGCACATGAAACCATCCATCTTATTTTTTGGTATTAAATAAGATTAGCTTTTGTTACCTTTGCACTGCTTGACTTTCACTAGTTAGTCACTATTAATCAAAAATGCACAGTGAGTAAAAACAAAGCTATAAGGATGCCTACATAATCGTAAATTATCGTAGCAATAATCGTAAATTTACAAGTGTACTAAATAAAATGAATCTGAGCGTGCTGTCTTTTCATTGTGAGAAGAATCCTAAAGTAATAACATTTGCAAGTAGAAATATTCCAAATTCTCTTGTGTGCTTTACTCTTGCAATTTCAAGATATTAAGAAAAATATTGACAGTATAACATACAACAGATTCTGCCTACGGCAACAAGCTTTCCAGTATTTAAGAAACGCTACTAAGGCACAGTGAGCAGCTGAGGACATTCTGCTGTGGAGTATTCTAACCCTGTGTCACACTAGCACAGTGGAAAAGGAATAGAAGTCTGGCATAACATGTCTGATTTCATTTTCCGAACAAAATATTCAGCTTACCATTTTCAAGACTATTCTTTAGAAAATAAGATTTTATGCAACCTTACTTTTTCAGATTTTAAAGTCAAGCATGAGGCATTTTCATCCCAGAAGATCCACTGCTTATTGAGATGGTATGATCGACTTAATAATAAAAGTATTTGAAATATAGCCTTTCTTGGGAAAAAATATATCATAAAATATCATACTTATTATAACTTTATATAAACTTTTATGTTTATCTATTAGTCAAGTAAAGAAACAAACAATATATTCTTTTAAAATTCACACAATAGTTCTATTGCAAGTATACGTATGGTATTCCAATTTTAACAACACAAAAAATTAAAAATTAGCTAAATATATCAAAATGGAAATGTTGTTAGGTGTATATGTATATTCTACTCCTAAAACACACATGTTTATAATGTATTATATTTTTCCACAAATTTCACATGAATGTTTTTGAATAAGAAACTCTATAGAGCTGTCTTTTCATTTATTTTTTTAATGTAACATTAACGTGCAAAGCCACGGTGAATTTAAGTTGTGTCTTCATACCTTTTATCCCTCCACCTTTCCCATCTTCTGTCTGTCTTACTGTCTTCTGTTTTTCTCTTTCTCTCTTTCTCTCCCTAACTTCCTTTCACCTTAGTTTAGATGGACGGCCACAGCCTCTGACTGTTTTGCGGCATCACATCCAGGATAAGGGAGTGCTGCCACCTAATTAATTATTCAGGAAAACTGTACCACATTTCATTGGAATGGTATGTATATATACTGACAACAAACCTTTACATATATTTGCTATTTCTTGTGTTACAATAAAAGGATGGGCTTCTAAAGAACTCTATAATTGCTGAAAATCTGAGAACTGATTCGTATTTTACAATTAGATAATTCTATGATTTCAAAAATATTTGACATTGATACCAGATTTATTTCAATATGAGATAGCTTCATAACATTCCTAAGTTTTCCTCTAGTCATCAAGCATTTAATTAATTCTAATAATGCCAACACTAAAGTATGTAAAGAAATCTGGATTTAAAGAAACTTTGATTTGAAATATTTAATAGCATTAAAACTTTTCATATAATTGCAATTTCATCTTTGGATTTGCATGTTTAAAATTCTTCTCCTGAAATTTCTTATTGAAAACTGTCTAAAATTTTCACATAGTGACAAAAATACCAAAAAATAATACTAAATAGAAAAAGAAACACTAAATGTAGAGAAAGTTCTAAGTACAACTTAGCAAAAGTGAAAAATATATACTTTTTAAATGAATAATATAATTTTAAATTATATTGGAAATGGAAAAAAACTCTAATTTCAGGATATTACATTCAGGCACTGCATTAAGACCTACTTTCTATCAGCTCAATTTGTTTCAACATTTATGTTGTTGGTGAGAGATGCATGCAATAAAAAATCAAACATGTAGATGGCACTCATCTGGCACCAGAAAGATAAAATGGTTTCTGTTTTGCTTTAGTACCACAAATAAATGAAGAATGTGTTTTGTATGAAAGCTATACGACTAGAAATTTCAAATTCATAAGGCACTCTAACAAATTTTTAAATGGTCTTTTGACACATGGATAGTCCCTTCATGTTCATTTAATTTATATATAGTCAATGAGAGGAGGATAAATGATTTTTACTTTGCTTGTTTTTGGAAAGACCAATAATAAATATATGCAGATAAAATATATAAGTACATGTTTCTAAAGTTTCAATTGATTACACATTACCCCAATTTAGAGCAATTAAACAAAGAGATTCACAAGTTGGAAGCCATTCAGATTGGAAAGCAAAATCAATGATGACATATACAAGTGTGTATTCTCCTTTGTTATCTTTACATAACTATACCACCAAATTCTTCCCCTCTCCACACTAGCCCATTCACTCTCCAGCTATTGGAGCTGTTTATTCAACAGCCATCAGACTCCTTTGTCACAGCTTTGAAAGACTAGGCTACTGCAGGGGCAGGTGGGTTGGGGGGGGGGTTCTGGACCTGTACCCAAATGTTACTCTGGTGTGTCTGGATGAGATTAACATTTGAATTAGTGGGAATTAGTGGGCTCAATGAAGTAAGAGGCCTTCTCTAAGGGGAATGAGTGCCATCCATTCAACTGAAGGCCTGGATAGAACAAAATGACTAAGAGAGAACGCCTCTTCCCTCCTTGCTTGAGTAAGGATATGGGTCTTTTCATGCCTTTGGACTCCAACTGAAAAACTGGCTCTTCTTGGGTCTTGAATCGGCTGATGTGCAGAGTGGAACTACACTTTTGGGCCTCCAGCTTATCACCTGCAAGTCTTGGGTCTTCTCAATTTCTGCAATTCTGTGAGCCAATTTCTTTTAAAGAATCTCTAGATGGATGGATGGATGGATGGATGGATAGATATAGACTGATGATACTTGATTAACAGACAGATAGATTGACAGATAGACAGAAAGACAGAAAGACTGACTGATAGACAAATAGATAGATCATCTCCTAATTAACCTTGAATATACAGATGGCACAAAGGCCTTCATGATGAACCCCTGCGTATCTCTTCCTCCCATCTCTTGCCCAGGAAACAGCTCTTCCAGCTTCCTAATCCTGGAACAGCCTCTGCAGCCTGACAAATTACAACCTGTCCTCTCTTTAGCCCTGTTTTCTGTTTCCTGAAGCAGTTTTTTTTTTTCTTCTAAGCATTCTCTTCTTTATATAAATAGGAAAATGGGAATCCTCTCCAGAAGAATCATGCACTACTTAGCAAGTATGCCATGCCCTCTGTCAGAAATGTTAACCCTGATGATCTCATTAACCTCAGAACAACACTCATTGGGTAGTGTGGGTATCATCCCAATTTTTAGAGTTGAAGACTGTGAGACTTTGGGCGACTAATAAAATTGGTAAACGTCACATAGCAAGCAGGTAGGAAAGCTAAAGTATGAATACAGGTAACCTTATTCTAGAGGCCACAGTCTGACCTATTAGAATGTCTTTCAAAAATGTTAACATAAAAGAATCACAATGGGTAAAGTTTGGGGCATTCATGATATGTGTTCCTCACCACTCACCTGGGTTAAATACTTGGCTTTCTGTTAATTTTCAAAAGCTGCCCTATGGAGGTGGGAGTGGGGCCACTGCAGAGCAGAAAAGCTGACATTTTATTCCCTCTCTGGGGTGTGATGCTCGAGGCCATTTTTTCCAGGCACCTCCGTTGCCACAGTTGCCTGGGACTCGAGATAGCCCTGGAGGCTTCTGTGAAGAGGGAGAAACAAAGGTCTTGCATCATCCCTGACTCTTCCACACAGCTTCAGGGAATTTGTGTGTGACCCACGGATACAGAAAGGATGGCAGAAGTGATTTGGAAGCTTAACTAAGGCTGAAGTCTCAGAGGCTGGAGAGGCTGGAAAGGGGTGGGCTCAGAGGGACAGCTGGCAACAAGGCGGGCCGATGGACTGGGTGAGAAGCCCGACTCCCCACGGGCTTCCCAAGCCAGGAAGCTGCAGGTGGTCCAAATGCTGCCTGGGAGAGCAGGCACTGGGAGACACCAGGCCACAGGTCAGACAAGAATAGATAACAGGGAGGATGGGTCAGGAGCACTGCCACCGTCCTGTCCCCCCACAGGACCTGGGGAGGTGGAGCAGGGGGTGGAAGCCATTTGCAGGGGCAGTTTCAAAGAATCCAACTCACCAAAGCTTACGTCTGATTTTGAAAAAGGAGAGAATTTGCTAGATAAGTTTAACTTTCCTACTGCCAAGCAAAATCGTGAGCTCAGAGTTGAGAAAATTAGTTTATATATAAAAGAGAATGACATTTTTCTATTCTGGGGTTTTGTGCATCTTGTAATTGTAAAACATGTAACAACTGTGATGCTGTTTTCCAAACAACGTGGATTGTCAGAGGAATAAAAGCTGAAGACTTCACTTGCCATAGACACTGTTCTGTAATCTTGTTTATAAATTGTTACGTTTGTACATATAATCATATTTCTGTGAAAACAAGAACAGCAGAAGCAGTAGCAATAAATTCTCCAAAATAAAAAAAAAAAAAAAAACAGAAAAAAGAGAGTGTGGGCAGGGGCATATACATGTGTGTCTATTTATATTATACTCTTATCTATTGAGCACAAAGAACAGTGTGAATATTTACCTACCAAATTGTTGCAATGTCTCAAATGAGTGGGCATACAAAGAAGTTGGGAGATTTAAAATTTTCTTCAAGCATCTCTGCATGTTTTGAGTTCTTAAGAACTTACATTACTTTTACAAGATACACAAACCCAAAGAGCCTCCCTCATACGTCTGCTCATGGTTAGACACAGTCTTCTGACTTCTTTCACGTCCTTCCCATCCTTTTATTACTTAATAAATATTTATTGACTGCTTTCCATATTCCAGACATTATGCTAGATGCTGAGGATGCAACATTTAAAAAAAAATTCCTAACCTCATGGCATTAACAGTCTGGTAGTTGAGAGATAGTGTTAAAAAATACCATGCAGTGATAAGCAATGAGTGCTTTGGGGAAATTAGGATTAAAGAGGCACTAGGTAGTAGGTAGGCAGTAGGCAGGTGAGGTATGAAAGAGGTAACTCTTATATGAGGGGAGCAGGGAAAGGCAGAGAAGGCAGAGAAGGCTTCTGAGATCACATGATGGACCTAAGGGAAGAGGGAGAACCAGCCTGAGAACAAGGGGCAGAGTTTTCCAGGCAGAGGATGTTTCAAGACCTCAAGGCATGTTCAACAAAGGGACGTCAGTGAGCCCAGAGTGGCTGAGGCAGTATGAGAAGACAGGAGTTAAAAGGATGGAGGTGTGGGGCAGAGCAGGTCATGCAGAGCCAAGGTCAGAAACTTCCACCCACTCCCTGATTCTGTATCACCTGATGAGCTATAAAAATGTTATTTATCTTTTTCAATCGATTTTTAAAAATAGCCAAAAGAAGGATATTTGGCGACATGAGAAAAGAATCTAAAATTTGCATGTTTGTGTCCATGAAGTTTCACTGGAACACATCCACGGGCACTCATTTCTGCCTTCCTGCCACAAAGATGGAGCCCAGCGGTTGCCACAGCGACACGTGGCCACAGAGACTCAAATGTCTACTCTCTGCCCCTAAGCAGAGGAGAAGCTCACCGGCTCCTGCGGTGCCATGTGTGAGAACAACAGGATAACATGAGAAACCTCGGGAAGGGAAGGTTTATAAAGAAGTGATTTGGCCTGACTTGCATTTTTCAAACGTCACTCTGGCTGCTACGTGGAGTGCTGGGAACAAGAGCTCGATTTACTGTACAACTGCATGTCTGTATTGTAGCACTTTGTACTAGAGTAATCATGTTTACTCATCCACAATTTCTAATGGATTACATACACACTTTGAGAATAAGCAGGGTTTTTGTTTGTTTGTTTTGATCTCAGTAAATACAGCTCTGAGAATTTCTGAATTTAATGGGTACTTATCGAATAATTACTAAAGAACTACTACGCACAAATCTTTTGCTGGAACTTGGCTGCAGGTAACTTCATTTCCAGTCTTCTTTCCATGGCATGCTATAGTTGCATTTATCTCATTTATTTGTGAGCCTCTATCTTACAACGATCATCTCCAATTGAATTTATAATTATCTGGCTCTGTGTTCATAGTACAGTAGAATTAAAAGTCCCTTTTGAACAACAGAAAGTATTCTGGGAAATACTCATTAACTGTTGAGAGTATCGTCACATGAGAATAGTTCTCAAGCATTTATTTCATTTCTCGAGACTAGAAGAGCTTGTTGAATTGCCATAAAAGAGACTTGAAGGCCGGGGACAGCGGCTCACGCCTATAATCCCAGCACTTTGAGTGGCAGAGGTGGATGGATCACCTGAGGTCACGAGTTTGAGAACAGCCTGGCCAACATGGCAAAATCCATCTCTACTAAAAATACAACAACAACAAAAAAATAGCAGGGCGTGACGGCGTGCTCTGAGGCAGCAGAATCCCTTGAACCCTTGGAGGCAGAGGTTGCAGTAAGCCAAGATAATGCCACTGCACTCCAGCTTAGGTGACAGAGATACACTCCATCTCAAACAAACAAAAATTAAAATTAAAAAATACAGAGATTTGGGATTAAATATAAAAGTTCCTCTTGATTTTAGAATAATAGAAGAAGAGAAGTTATAAACTATTCTGGTAGAAGTTAAAATAACGTAAGAAATCTATAGCCGTGGACTCATAAGTCAATCACAATAGTCAACAAAGACAAATCCTAAACAGAGGAGATAAAATGAACTGTCGCAATTTAGGATGTGATGTTATAATACACGACTAGCAAGAGTTGGTCCTGAAGAAGACAAGGAAGTGACTTTGTAAAGAAAAACGATCAGCAAAAACTCTAAGGCTGGAATGAGATATCACAGAGCCCTCACCTGGGGCTTTCCACATCACCTGAAGTATCACAGATTTCTGCTTCATCAAATAATAGCAGATGCAGATTTGCTATTTCTTCTGAAGTGATTTTGATAATTCTGCTTTCCTGCACATTGGCCTATTTTAATTTTTCAAATATATCGGCAAAAATTGTTGATAACCCTTTACCATTTCCAATCTAACTGTACTCATATATTGTAATTTCATTAATGTTATTTATTTTACCATCTTTATTTCTGAATGTTTTTGTTAATTATTTATAAAATACTGTATTTTATTATTATTTTGAGTTTCTTCATTTTATTTCATTAATTTCTGCTTTTATCTATATATTCTTTATAACTCTACTTTTAAAAACATTTATTCTATTATTGTTTTTCTCACTTTTGGACATACCTAAATCTTCAATACTTTCCTTATTTATTAAGAACTGTGTTTAGGTTCTAACAGCTACTGTGTGTGCCAGCCAAAAGATGTGTTACACAAATCTTTGTTAATACTTTAATTAGCAGAAAACTCTGTTTTGTTATGCTCGTCTTGGCTTCTCCTTGTAGCCATGTGATCTTTAAAAGTGAAATTTTGAGTTTTCAATTGCTTAGGATTTTCAACAATCTTTTCATTTATCCTGTTTAATAAAATAAACGGTCATTTAAAACACTATATTATTTAGTAGGTGCTGAGATTTTTTTGTGTGACATATATGGTTGAAATTTTGCATATAATTTGTGTATTCTTAAAAACCACACATACTTCCTTTACTGAGTGCAGAGTTGTAAACACATTTTAGACCAAATATATTCATTATCTTTTTAAAGTCTTTCATATAACTTACTTGTACACTTAGAGAAATGACAAGTGTTCCATAATTATTGTGGTTTGCTAGTTTCTTGTTTTAAATATGGTTTTAATTAATATATTTAAGGGAACATTTTTAGTACCTTACAGCTTATTTTAATTTTCTTATCACCATTATGCAGTTACTCCGTTATTATTAATGATTTATCCTAAATTATAATTGGTCTAATATTAGCTTAGCTTTTAGTAGCTTTCTTTACTTAACACCTCTCTATCTTTTCATATTTAAAAGTTTCAACCTTCCTATATATGTGTATGTATGTTTTAATTTCAACATGTTGAAATGTTTCTTATAAGTACTATGCTACTGGGATTTTTTTCCTCAATGTATTCCTTTTCTCATGTTTTTTTTTTATTGGTAGATTTATTCTGTTTATATTTATTAGTTATTTTGGCCCTTATATGCTGCGTTTTTCTTATACCTCTTTTTTTCCACAGTTACTTTTTTCCCTTTCTTTGCCTTCTATTTGATTAATAAAGATTTCTGTATTTCCTTTTAATTCTCTGATGGCTTGTAAACTATGGACTGTATTTCTATGGTTCTCTGAGGCAGGTTTACTGAGTTCTGGTTATCAAGTTTTCTGAATCCAGTAACACTTTCAAAAACAAGTTACACAGAGAGAATTGATTATAAACACAGAAGCACAAAGGGACAAATTCCTTGGAGAGAGTTGATTACAAACACACAAACGTAAAGGGACAACAGAAGCCTAGGGTGTGTGGTCCCCCCATGGCTCAGGAAACTGCCTGACATGAATGGAATCTTATTTGCATGTGCCCTATTGTGCTACAGCTGAAGGACCCTGGGAAGCCTCCGAGCCTGGGCTTTACATCTTGGGTGAAACATGCCACACTGAGCTAAAGTACTGAAGATCAATCCATGTCTGGGGTCGGGCTGGAACAGTTCCAGGCTTTTCTCGCTAATCTCCCTTACCTCAGGATGTTGCACTCCCACCACCTTCTATGTTATTCTTGAAAACTGCAGTGAGAAATGGAGGCAAACTGGGTCTGCCCAAGGTGCCCCAGAGAACTGTCCAGTCATATTCAATGTGTTTTTTTTTTCAAATCTGTAAGTTACCTGGTTTAATACCCACCTTTTAATATTTTCAAAGGCTCAGTAGTGGGTTTGCCAAATTGTATGTTTACTCTCTATATTTATTCTGTATGTTCAGTATATTCACAGTAACAGTTACTTGAAAACAACTGAGGACTTTATGCAACATGAGTGACTGTGAATTTCTGAGAAGCTAAACACACACGCTGCCCCATCCATAGTCCTTCTACAGTCCAGGCCTCCCTGCACTCAGCAGTGGCAGAATGACTCTCCAGCCCCAAACAACCATATGGCCGTATGTGGAGCCCCCTCCACAGGGTTGTTGCCTGGGTTGCAGGGACCCGCAGTACAGTATCTGGAACCCAAGGTAAGGAGCCAGGCCCAAAGCAGGAGGAAATTTTAGAAATAAGACTGCAGGAAACTGTCCAGGGCAACATGGCAAAACCACCTCCCTACTAAAAATACAAAAAATTAGCTGGTCATGGAGAGGTCCACCTGTAGTCCCAGTTACTTGGGAGGCTGAAGGGAGAGAATCAGCTGAGACCCAGAGGCAGCCTGGGCAACCAAAGTGAGACCCTGTCTCAACAAAAGGAAAAAAATATTGCAGGAAATAGTCCTCATTGCTTGGGCATGCTGAAAGGGACAGCTGCTCTGACCTATGACTCCTGCAGCAACACTTCTGTGAAAATTGGGAAAAGAACTCTAAAGGAAGCTGGGCCTGGGGATCTTTTCTCCATCAAAACTTATGAGGTATGTTGAAGTGGTTTTGGTCAGTGGTTATAATTTTCTACTTGCGGAAACATAACAAGCTATATTTGGAGGAATTTTTCCAAAATTATTCCTCATAACAATAAATTAAAATGCAAATCAAGAGCTCACAAAACAGAGAAGCAACATTATCACATAGGAGCTAACAGAAACAACACACAGTGAGTCTTGGAGTTTGCAATTATCAAACACAGAATACTTTCTGTAGATATATGTGCATTGTTTTAAAAAGAAACATTTGCAAAAATGCAACTTGAGAAACTACAAAAACAAAGAGAATAAAAGTGAAATTTTCATTAAAATATATTTAAAACTACGATGAAAATTGGCATTATTTAAAGAAATAGTAGCTACATTTTTTGACGAGGGATTAAAAATTTGAAATCACTGTTCTGGAATATATAATATATTCTATTAAAAAATAAACAAAAGGAAATCCATACCTAGACACAAGGCATTAGAATTGCTCAACACAGAAGATAAAGATAAAATCTTGAAGCCACAGAAAGAAAAGCCATGCCAATGAAAGGAAATGACAGTTAGGATGACTGCAAATATTTCAACAGCAAAAATGAAAGCCAACAGACAGTCAAATAATGTCTACTAAGAGCTGGGAGAAAACACCTGTCAACCTAGAATTGTCAGTCAGCAAAATTATTTCTTACAGTTAAAGGGGAAATGAAGATATTTACAGAATAAGCAAACACTGGAGAATTTTATCTCTAAGAGAACTGTTATTAAAAAAAATCTTAAGAAAGAAAATTACCCCTGAACAGTCTCAAATGCAAGAAAGACCATCCATTTTGGTGACCAAATGAAATGGGAAAAAAGAACACTCCACAATTTTCTTATTATGATACAACTTATATTAGTAATTATAAATAAAAATAATGAATTTTACTTAGAAATTGAAAAACATAATCGTTATAAAAAATAGACTGAAGAGGGCCGGGCACGGTGGCTCACGCCTGTAATCCCAGCACTTTGGGAGGTCAAGGCAGACGGATCATGAGGTCAAGAGATCGAGACCATCCTGGCTAACATGGTAAAACCCCGTCTCTACTAAAGTACAAAAAATTAGCCGGGCATGGTGGTACGTGCCTGTAGGCCCAGCTACTAGGGAGGCTGAGGCAGGAGAATTGCTTGAAACTGAAAAACGGAAGTTGCAGTAAGCCGGGATCGGGCCACTGCACTCCAGCCTGGTGATAGAGCAAGACTCTGTCTCAAAAAAAAAAAAAATGGATTGAAGAAAATATTTTAAAAGACTTAGAATTAAATGGTAGTGCAAGGCATTAGACAATAGCTAAATAAATGAATAATCAGACCATCTAACTTGTTCATGCAATTTAAGGCTCAATATTAAAAATGCAAACTCTCCTCAAGCTGATGTATAGAACAATCAAAATCTCAATCTTGATTTTCTTAATGAAACTTAAAAAGCTAAGAACAGTTCTCAACTGTTTTGTGGATGAATAAAGGGACAAAAATATCTAAGATACTCCAATCAGTGAATCTTATTATGACATTATGTATCATTATTATCATTACTGCTGTGGTAGCAGTTTTACAATCTTAGCACCTTTACCTGGACACACCTGGCATTATCTGAAAGCTGTGAAATTTAAATGTATATTTAAATATATATCAAATTAGGTTCTACAGTAGCTGTTAAAATAGTTCTATGCTTGGTTTACCGCAAATATATGTTTAGTTTTTGAAATACAAGCTCTGCTCCTTTGCCAGAAAAATAAACGGAAAGAATATGGAATAATAAGAACAAAATAAAAACTCTAAGCAACAAAATAATATTTTGGGGGCACCTCTTCAGTGGAGGGAGTACACTGTTCACACTGGTGCTCTAAGCTGGGTGCACAAGACAGAGCTGCTCTTACTTTCTCATTCTATCATATCAGTGCAGCTCTAAAGGCAACATACCAAATATATGTATGAATACTGTCTTCTTCTGGCTTCAGACAAAACTGCATTACCCTAGGATTGACCCAAGTAGGTTGACCCACTTCTGAATATATTCGCAGTGTATCCACAGGGGAAAATAATAAACTTTAATCACAAAAAGAGAGACAGACTCTTGATTGTACAAATATAGGTTCAAGATAAAGGGATCTGGAGTGGATCACAGTGTGTGTGTCTGAGATTGCCTCAATTCAGGCCCAGCTCTACCTATGTGGATGAAATATAATAAAGAGGTACTAATAGACCTATGGCTTTATCATCGCGTAGGATCATGCATGTAAGCCGTCCACAGCATAGAGGAAGCGGCGGCAGAGGGAAGGAAGCAGCCTTCCCGGGAGACAGGAACAGCAGTGCTATCTTGGTGCCGGCTTGCAAGAGTGGGCATGGTGCTAACGAAATTGGCAAAGGCTGTTGAGGCTGCAGCCACACATTCAGCACCCTGGACAGCGTCCAAACCCCAGAAACGGGTTGGCAGGGAGGCCATAACTTCAGAGACATCAGTAGCACCACATGCGTTTTCAGAAAATTTTTGTGGGATCACTTTTGCTGGGCACTGAAAGGGACAGGGGCATCTAAATAAGGAGTCCAAAAGACAAGTAAAAATGACAAAAATAACAATGATCATAAGGGCTGAGGGTTGGCTTACAATTCCTCAATGAACAGATGTAATACAGAAGACTGCCAGAATTTTTCAGGATCAGCTTTCAGTGTGGAGGTAGGAAGTGGTGGGGAGGGGATGGATTGCTCCAGGTACAGGCAAAGCATAAGAAAATCTGTCTTAAGTCTGCTTCCTAGTAGAACTGAGTCTTGCATAAAGAAGCAACAAAAAATGAACTTTAACCACCCCCACTTTGACTTTGCATTTTCCCTCAAATTCATCATCTCCTCTTTCCTAATCCCTCCATCACAAGTTTCCTTTCACGGAAAAAATTTCTGAAAGATTATTCTACACTTACAAGCTCCAATTGTTCCTTTTTTATCCCCCATTTTCTTCTCTGCTCACTGAGTTTTTGTGTACCACTATAGGAAAAACTGCACTTGATAGGGTTAACAATTATGCCTTCTGACTGCAAAATCTTATTGATAAGATATTCTATTTTACACATCACAAGGAAATTTGACTTAAATATGTCTCTTACTCTTGGTTTTCAAGACCCCCCCCAACCCCACTACCTTTTATTTATGCTCTGCTGGCCAGCCATTTCCGTATTTACTTCTGGGTCCTCAAACAACAGCGCATCTATTCTCTTGCCAGCAAACCTACTCAGATGTGCTGTCTTTATCCTTCTTGGTATTTCTTAGCTGAGCAATACCATCCACATCCATTATTTGTACCATCACCTCCATGCCAATGACTAACACATCTGAATCCACAGACCACGTCCTCTTATCATGTAAAATCCTATTCACCAACTGAAGCCACAACAATGAATTAAAATGATCTATTTCTTCATAGAATTACAGTCTGGCGTGTCAGATACAAGACACTGGGTTACTCCACTTCCGTATCTCAAAGGTACCTCAAATGAAAGATGTAGCAGTATAACTCACTGTCACTTCTCTCACACAATCAGACAGCATATGTTATAAATTTTAACATCTCTGATTCTGAAGCTGTATCTCCTTGCACGTATTCAGTGCTAGTACTTTAACTCATCCGGAGACCTTTTACTGCTTCTCAACTCATCAACAATTCCACCCTCTCCCAATTTACTTTCTGTCACGTGATCCATGGTGATTCCACATCTCAAATGTACGTAAAATATTTTGGTGGTTTTATTGTTTCATGACTACACTCAATTAGATTGGCATACAAAACATTAACATACATCTTGGATAACTTTTCCAAACATATTCCTCATTATGTTTCTGTGCAAAGCTTTTATTTCTCTCAAACTAAATCACTTGCGATTTTTCTGGTGGAAAAGCAATACCACCGGTATTTGTCATTGGGTATTGTAGTCATACAGCTGGGAAGTCCCCTTTCATGCCTTCTTCTTAGCTAATGCTTCTAAGTGCTTCAATATAAGCTTTGGTGTTATCTCTTGAAAGTGCTGTTCTATATTGTGGCATAGTTTGAGTTAAAGCCACCTTACTTCCTTAAAATGATATGCTTATCTTTATTATGACAAAAATCACACTGTACTCCCTATCTCCCTATGTAGGATATAAATAGGATCTGAATTTTATGTATTTGTTTTACTAGTATTTACTAGTGCTTGGCACATTAGTAAATGAATAACTGACAGTTGAATTGGATGATATATTTAAAATTCCTGCTAAATTTCCAATTTTCAAATCCTTATAATTTGATGCCATATAAAATACTTTGTAATTCTTAAAAAGTAGAATAAAAATTTCCCCCTAAAATTTATTTTAAAGTTCTACAACAGCACTCTAAAAAATTTAATATAACTCAAATATTTTGGGAAACACATTATTATTCATAACAGTTAATAAGTCTCTGGTCTGAAATTAGAGAAATGTGCATTACATTCATGCAGATCAAGTTGTTTTGTTTTTTTTTTTTCTCAGCGATATAAACACTACAGATTTCATTTACCTATGTTTATCTCTCAGGAAGAACCACTTCTAAGTAATACTGCAAAAGAATTAAAAAATAGCCAAGTAGTCCTCTTTAGATTTTATTAACCCATACATTGCAATAAGCAGATCTTAGGACTCGATGTCTCTTGAGCTTCTAGGTAACATCTGGTAGTTGATGTGTCTAAGTCCTGTTACACAACATTTTCTGGCTTCTCAGTGTCATCCAAGGGATTGACGTGTGACTAGACTAACCTAATTTATTCTGCCTGCTGCTCTCATTTATACAGGCTGTTATTAATGGATAGACTGAAGTGTGGTTCATTACAATTTGCTTTTTAGTACCAAACTTTATAGTGTTGAGGTTTATATGCATATTTTCATATGTATGATATAGCAGTGTAATAAACACACAGATTTATATACAAATTAGTCATCATCATGTTTTCTGAACAGACAGATACACTTTACAAAAAATTGTCTCATAATTTATATAGACTAGAATTCAGGCTTCTATTTCCAAAATTCGTTACATTTTTTTGAAGGCTATGTAAGTGTCTCTGCTAATGCTCTTCATATTCTCAACACTCAATTGAAAAATGCACCATAAATTCAGGAGATAAATTGTAGCCCTCATACAGCTCTAACCTATTACTTTTGTGAACTCAACAACTATGTATATATATTATTTAAATTTTCTGTAATCATCAGAACTGGAGGAAACTCTGACTCATCTGTATATTGATGAATCCATATAAAATAGCTTTCCCAAAATATGAATTTACCATTTTTCGTTGCCAAGCTGTTTGAGTCATAGATATTTCTGACATTTAAGCGCTTCACCTGGTTAAATCCTCCTACTGTAGGTCTGTACTTGAATGCTAATATTTCAAGAAGACTTTCTCTGACCTCTAGACCGTTAAGTTCTTTTGCTGTACTCTCTGATATCCTCCTATTTTCTCTATCATGACCCCAAATGCTTTATTCTTAAGGTTGCATTTTCCACTAAACTACAAGCTCTAACTTCTTCATTCTTATTTGCCCTATTTTGAACCATGCTTGTACCATAATAATTCTGAAGGAAAATTGGTTTAATAAATGAATTCTGACTCCATTACTGTCTCTCACTAACTCCCTGATGCTCAACGCTTTTCTGACACTCACATCATCCCCGACCCCAACCATAGGCTGACCACATTGCTTATACCTTCCTATCATCTCAGGTTCTCAGGGGTGGGGGTAAGAACCAGATGAGGATATGATCCATAGATGGCATGGAATATATGCTGTGCATATATCTGCTGACTTTCAAAAACTGAAAAATTAATGCCTTCTTTGGGAGCCTACTAAAATGGTCTTTGCTCTAAAACAACTGTGTACAACTGAAGACTCAAAATGTCCCTGCACTAAATAGTTGTTTCAGCATCCCCACACAAAACATTACTAATTTATGTCTCATTAACCAACTCAATTTCTTTCTAAAATATATATATATTTTCACACTTATGACTTCTACCTCTTTAACATTCCTATGGTAAAATTAGCAAGTCCAAAGTGAATATAACATTTTAACAATCAGCCTTCAAGAGGCAGATGTATTTTCATTTAGATACTTGTTTTATTATTTAAAGAAAGGCTTAGTTGTGTTACTTGTATTATTGTCTTGGGAGACTGTTTAAAATCAATAGTCTGGTGTTTCGAACAAACAATCTTTTTGTTTATAAATAAAACATCTTAATATTTTAATAAAATATAACACACACAATATATTAGTATACTGTAAAATATGTATTATATTACAAAATAAGTTTTAACTATTTTTAAAATGACATCAACTATACCTACAATAATAATAACAGACAAAACTTTATAAATGACAAAGCTATAGTTCAACCAGTTACTTTTTAGAAAGAAAGGAAAAGAGACATTAAATAGGAAAAGGTTTAGAAACTAGAAGATAAATTTAATTAAGGGAGTATAAGAAGATCTCACTGAACTTTAAAAAGAACACAGAAATATATATCTGGGGCCAAATACCAATATCATTTTTAAATTGCATGATACTTTACAAAGTTAATCAAGTATTCTGAATATTAATTACTTTATATATAATATAAAAGCAATGGAAATCGTGTCGTAAACTCACAACACTATTACTCAGATCATAATGAAGTTAGAGCTACAGGAAATTTACATTTATAATTCATTCACTTATATATTTTTAGTTCTTCAATCATGTTCAATTTTCTCATTGAATTGGGGGAATAATAATATGCTATCTTCAGCTTTTACTGTTTGATTGTTTGAGCAAAAATGTGTTATACATATGGTATTTCCCAGGCAGTGGTGGAAAGAAAATAAAGCAAAACTTCTCAGCTGAAGAACTCACAATAATTTGGGGAGAGGGGAATATTATAATAAAAAGACTATGGTGATTAACTACAAGTCATCTCTTACACAGGAGAATGGTGAGGAAAGGAATCCTGGGGAAGATCAAATCTTCATCTGAGTCTCAAGGTAGGAGTTCAAATTTACTAAGTTGGCATATGTGGCAGACTTTCTCCACAAAGATTGAGCAAATAGCATTTTTAAGGGCCCAAATTATGGTGCACCAGGAGCTCAGCATGTGTGCTTCAAGATGGTGTTAGATCAAAGTTCTGGGCACCACAGCATCTAAAGATGAAATGATGGAGATGGGGAGATCACGAAACACTGTGTAGACCCCGCTAAGGAGTTTGTCTTTTATTCTGGAGGCAAAGAGATAATTAAAGAAGTTTAATTAGACCAGTATATAATCAGGTGTAAATTTTAGGAAGTCCACTTTAACAGCTGTTTGGGCATTACAGGAGGAACAAATTCAAAGTAGGAATACAAGTTGAAACTCCTGTTTATTCTATTCTAGTAACCCAGGCATGAAATTAGGAAAGATTGAATTAGTGCTGAGATACAAAGCTAAGACACAGATTCAAGGAAGAATTGGTAGAGGTGGAATGAGAAGGAAGAATGACAGGTATTTCTACAGTTTATTGCCCGGTGGACCTGAAGTTGGCAGAACCATTATCCCAGATATAAATTCAGACGGAAAGTAATACTTTTTTGCAAAAATGTTGATATTCTTAAATTTGAGGAAGAAATGCAACATGCACATAAAAACTGCAGTAACTTGAGAAATGAATGGACGAGAAGAAAATAATACTTGATGTATATTCTTCCACATTTGGATACTATAGCTAATGTTTGGAAAACACATATGACTTTTGGTTATTTCCTCAGAAATCCCACAGTGTCGTGAGAGAAAAACAAATAAATATGTAAAGAGATAATTACAACACACTGTGAGAGGGCAACAAGAGACATATCTGTTACAGTGAGAACACTGAGACGGGGGTCCTTCTTGGCCTTAACATAGGAAGAAAGAAGGGATAAAAGGAACGGAATGACCAAAGGGGCAGTATTCAGGAAAAGTTTATAAAAGAAAGAATTTCTCAAGTAGGCCATGTTCCAGTTCTTCTATCTGAGCACAGCCGATGCTGCAGGCACACTGCCTTCTTTTTTGTTTGTTTGTTTGTTGTTTGTTTTGAGACGAAGTCTCGCCCTGTGGCCAGACTGGAGTGCAGTGGCTCGATCTCGGCTCACTGCAACTTCCGCCTCTCACATGTCCTGCCTCAGCCTCCCAAGTAGCTGGGACTACAGGCACGTGCCACCGTGCCCAGCTAATTTTTGTATTTTTGGTAGATACAAGGTTTCATCACGTTCGCCAGGATGGTCTCGATCTCTTGACCTCGTGATCCTCCCGTCTTGGCCTCTCAAAGTTCTGGGATTACAGGCGTGAGCCACTGTGCCAGGCCCATGCCACCTTCTTTTAGAGCCCAGATGTGCCCTGCTATTTCTCACCTCTGAGCTTTTGCACCGGCTGTTTCCACTGTCCAGGATGCTCCCTCTTTCTCTGCCAGCCCATGATCCACCATTCTTCTGCACGTTTGACTTCCATCGACCTACCAAACTCAACTCAAAGTCTCTTTTTCAGGGAAGTCTTATCCTTATCTCATAAATTAGTTCAAGTCCACTTGTCATACACTCTTTATACATTTTCTTCTTTTCCTTTACCCCACTTAATTGTAACTATAAATAATGATTTAAATATGTTACTTAATATTTGTAACTAAGGTCCTTAAGACTGAGGTCCACATCGGTCTGGATATTCCCTGTGTTCCTATTGCCCAGTACAGAAGAACTGTACAAGAACAAGTCACAATATTATTTGATTAATTAATGTATAAATAAATGAATGAGTTGAGAAAGACATCCCAGGCAGGATAAACATAAACCAAAGCACAGAATATTTACATTGCAAATTGTTTTGCCTGAATGGGGGACTTGTTTCAGATGGAGGATACTGAAGGAAGGCTGGTTGTACAGACAGGGATCAAAGTGTTAAAGTCCTTGATTGTCATGGTAAGAAACCGTATGCTAAGCTACTGAGCAGTTTTAATCAGGGGATGGATACACTTAGATTTTTGTTTCATGTATGTCTGATATAACTCTGCTACATCAATAGAAAAGATGTTTGGAAGAAAGGAGATAGGTATTACATTTGACCAGGTGAGATACTGGGTACCAAAACAAATGTAATGCTTGCAGGAATGGAGAAAACAAAAAGCGTGAGCCGCTTCTGAATGTAAATTCACTAGGAGTTCCCAATTGATTGAATATAGAAGGAAAAAGAAAAGTCAAATACGTTTCATATGATGTGGACTTGACTGGATGAATACTGTGCTAATGTTCAACAAATGAAGATGTGCTATTGTTCAACAGAATAATAATATTCTATTGTTCTCAAGAGAATATTCTGCTATTATTCAATAAACAGGGAAAAACTTGTACTTGGGGTATTTTTGAGAAAGGGGTGTTCATTTGGGGATCTGGGGCCAGTGAGTCCAGGTTTGATATGCATAAACCCTAGATATTCATGGTACATCTAGGGAATCCCTGGTACATAGCTCTGAATTTTGAATTGAATTTCCATAGAAAATGCAGTAAAATAAATGAGCAAATACCAAGTGGTCTGGATATAAGAGTTATCAGTGCATTGTTCAGCAAAATAAAAACTGAGTCAAAGTATTATTCTTCCTTACTGTGATGATATCTGTGACTAACCCTAATTAATCATTTTAATTTTCACAGGAAGAACTGCACAGAAGTTAACAGGAAGGATTTAGTGTCAGACTGCACAAAATTGAAATTTTTATGCTGCCATTTTTAAAGTGGCTGATTTTGGGTCAAGTTTCCTAACTTTTCCAAGCTTCTATTTTCTTATTTATAATACAGGAATATAGTTATATATGTAACTGATTCACTGGACTTAACTCTATGGAATTCAAAGAATAATATTACTACTTTATTTTCAACTATAGGCTCTGGCTAATGTAGAATTTTCTTTTCCTTGTCCTTGAATGAGGGCTTGCGGGGGATTCTATAGCTTTTCAATTCTTAAAAACAAACAACAATAACAACAACAAAAACCTGCTAGGACTCACTTTCTGACAGTTAAGCTGCTTAAGAGCCAATAGCCACACAAAACATTCTCCCTTTCCCGTCACCATCCCCTATGACAGAAAAGAAAGAAAAAGGAGACAAGCCTGTCCTCCTCCGTCCTCCTGGCTCCCTCACCCCTCTCATCTTCTCCAACTCCCTGGCTAAGAAAGACGTTAAAGACAAAGGAGAAAAAGTTTGCACATTTAGCAGGTGATATTTGTGGTTAACTCTTGACTTCAGATGAATACATTGTGAGTGGCAGGTACTTAACATATCGGAAGACATAGTTATGTGAGTACTTTGGACTCCTTCTTTCTGACCAATTCTCTTTGACTGATGTCTTAAGACAAGTCTTGTGACAGCTCTGGGTTCTATCTCCCTGATATGCCACCTGGATGGCAGGTTCTTTCAAGATGGTTTCAGCAGTGATCACTTGGCTTGTAGGTAACTTATACATTATTGTCAAACCAAGATGCGGTAGTAATAGGCTTGACTCAGTGTTTCCTGCACACTTCTACCACCATCCCAGGCTCCTCCGTCCAGACTCTAGCCTGTGAAATTTTTCTAGTGAGGAGTGGGCACCATTTGCTTTGCTTGTAGGCTTCTAAACTCTAAAGCATGAACTCTCTAGCTCCACTGTTCCACTGCAGTTTTGTGCTCTTGGTTCTCTTAGAGAGTCCCTAGCCAGGATAAAAATGCTTCTCCTCTAAGACTTTGGAAATTTCCATTTTCCATTTAATAAAGGCCATTGGAAAGTTAAAAGTAAAATTTAAAGCTGAAACTCAGTCACTTAAATTTTACCCAATAGTTGTTTTTAGAATTTTAGGAGGTTCCCCCCAATTTTTCTCACCTACAAAGTTTTCATTAAAATTTTGAGGCAACAGGAAAAATTAAATTCTGCTGTATTCATAATAATTATACATCTTTCAGGATTGTTCAGCAGCTAAAAGAGAGAAAGCATAAATCACCTAAAAAGATTTTTGCCTGTTATTATTATTTTCCTACTGTAACACTAAGCATTCACAAACACATGATCTTTAACAAATTTAAACTGTTGCTTAACGTCAAAATAAAGTAAATAAAATAAATGATTTTTTTTTTTTGTATCCCAGGCTACTGTTCAGAACTGAGTATCAAAGGGAAGGTCTATTGAGTATGAAATGAAGAATCTGAATCCCAGTCTGAGTAAAAAGAAACAATGCAGAATTTAAAGTTACAAAGAGTGGGTTTGGATATTAGCTCTTCAGTTATTAGTTGTATCAATGTGCACAAGCTACTTAACTACTTCAAAATTCGAATGATTCATCTATGAAACAGGAACGCAGGAAAAACGATATAATTTTGTTTTGGAAAATTAAGGGATAAATGTTCCTAAAAGCAGTTTTAATGGAACAGTGAACAATTCTACAATTTAAAAATATTACAGCTGCAACAGTCTTGGATGATGTAAAGTTCTATGCATCTCCTTCACAAATGGAGGCCTACCAGGTTGAACCACTCCTAAGGTCACATGGACAAGTTACTGATCCAGGGCCTAAATGGGCTTTGAAGGTGAGATAACTTTCTCTTATTTCAGTAAATCTTGTTTGCCTCTAAAATGCTTATTTCTTTTAACTCTTGTCACATAAAACATACAGACACCTTCCCCAAGGTATAAGAGTGTAAATAGAGTAATATTATCTACATGAAAGGAACAGAAAAATGGGAAGAGGCAAACTTTTCCTGTGATCCAAATTTCCAAGCATATTTAAGGCATATCAAGTTTTTTTGTCTTAAATTTAGCTACTTCCCTTTGTATTTACCATAATTATATTTTGTTTGTCTGCTACTCCTGGAGAACAGGGGCAGACTGCGTATCCACTGCTTCCAGTGCCCAATATACAGCAGGTACACGATGAACATCCAGTTAATGAATCAATGTACTGCAGAAGCTAAAGGACACTGCGATGGCTCTCTGTCAGTTACTTCCGCCTCTCTATAGCCTGACTTATGATCTAGAAGTATATCCTCCATGTTTAATTCCTTTGAAACCAGTACGGTTTTCAGTCTTTGGGAGTTCTCATTTAAAATGAAAGTTGCCCTAGATGGAGTGAATAAAAGTCCTCATTAGTTAAAATTCCTTATCTTTAAGGATTGGTTGATAGGGATTCTACAGTGAGGACACTAGCTCAGAATAATATGTGCATGACTGAGACACAAGATAAGATTCTGAGATAAGAACTGAGGATAAGGGAAGCCTGGCAGACAAGTGGGGAAGTGCCAAATGGGAAGCTACCCATGGGCTCACATTTCCCTTCTCCATTTGCTACATGTGGGCAGTTATTTGATCCAGACCAGAGGCCATGATCCACATTATCAGAGCATGAATTAAAGGCAAAGGGACATTGCAATAAACACATGCCTGACTGCCAGTCAAGTGTCTCCCATTTCAAGGATCATCCTTCCAATGATATGAGCAATAGGAGAGCAATTACTTAAGATGGTTTATAAAGATCTTAAAAAGTTGCTTAGTAGCCTAGAGAAATTTTCCACAAATTATGCATTATATAACCGAACAAGAAATTTGAATTTGCTCCAACAGGAAATTCAGAGATTAGAAAAAAAAAAAAAAAGAAAGAACTTCTTGGAAATTATATTCTTAGACTTAACCAATAATTCCGATAAAAGATTGTGGCTGATTGAAGTTTAAAGTAAGGTGAAGTAAGGTAAATTTCCTAGTAAGACCAGTCAGTATTTGTTTTAGGGATTCAGGCAGAATGACTGACATTGGAAATGATCGCAATAGTACAGTAAAGAAAATCTTAGTACACACTAAGCGGAACAGGTGAATGGCAACTATCAAATAGTTAAATGTAAGGCTGTTAACTACCTTTTGCAGAGTCCCTCTAACCCATGTAGTCTTGAGCACTCTACTATGTAATTTTCAAAAGAAAGATTTCTTTTCTTTGCCCCTATTAGCAGTATAAGCCTGAAGAAAAACAACTTTTTACTGACAGGCTTCTGTTTTGGTGACAGTTCTTCTAGCTGTTGCTTGGTCTTAAGGGGAATGGAGAGGAGGAGGCTGAAGCCAGGCTGATGGCCAGACTGTGAAAAGCTTGAAGTAAGGGAAACAAAGAGGATATTTGGAGGTGAGAAGAAAGCAGGTGTTCAAAAAATATATATTCAAGAAATTTGTTTTTTGATATTTGAAGGAATTACCTAACCCAGGTCCTTGAGAAGCTTCAGCAAAATTTGCATTGTGGATCAATGACTGTGCTATTATCCTTGTGTTTTCTGAGACGGCAGGATGAAATGGTTTCTGAGACCAGTCTGTAAACAGGTCCACGGTGAGAGAAGCTTCACGAGACCCTTTCAAACAGGTGACACTTACAGGATAGTATTTAATCCTTCATACAGTACAACGAGCAATTGGCAAATGAGAAATCAAGCTCAGAAAGGTCATTCTGGCTGGGCACAGTGGCTCACATCTGCAACCCCAGCATTTTGGGAGGCTGAGGCAAGTGGATTACCTGATGTCAGGAGTTCAAGACCAGCTTGGCCAACATGGGGAAAACTCTGTCTCTACTAAAAACACAAAAATTAGCCGACATGGTAGTGTGCACCTGTAGTCCCAGCTATTCAGGAGGCCAAGGCAGAAGAACTGCTTTAGCCCAGAAGCCAGAGGTTGCAGTGAGATGAGATTGCACCACTGCACTCCAGCCTGGGTGACAGAGAGAGACTTGGTCTAAAAAAAAAAAGAAAAAGGAAAAGAAAAGAAAAGAAAAGAAAGAATGGCCATTTTATTCTCACTGATGAAGCATGCCCTAAATGGCCCAGGCACAGGTCCATCTTCCTTCCCAAATCTGTTTTCCTTTATCTTCTGTGTTTGTTTTACTATGTCACATGCTCTGCCACCTGCCAGCAACAAGGGCTTATGCCACTTTGACATTCATGATCAAGGAAATGTGACTAAGAAAAAAGAAGAGGTAAAGCTGAATGATGCTATTTTTCCACTTACTAAAGCAAATAAATAAAATGTATGCAGAAGTTTCCTGAGAGGGAGGAAAGATACCTGCACTATATTCACAACTTTTCTATAAACTTAATACTATTTCAAATTTAATTGTTTTAAGGTACACCAAAATGCAGAATAGTGCCTGTGGGGGAAAATATTCAAAGTGAAGAAAGTTGAAGTCAATTATTATTTCAGTATTTGAAACTATTACTCATTCTTTTCCTCTAGTTGACAACATATGGACTGACAAAACTATTTTCCTATTGTAAATATTATATATTATAAAATATGCATAAATATATATAACAACAAAGAATATTGTTATGGGTTTCAAATAGACTCATGGGATATAAATTATAAGCACCGTTATTGTTAGTATTGATTATTATTTTTAATGGCTAATAAGATGATGATGATGCCACCAATGATGAAGTCAATGATACCGTAATTCAGGTTTTTAAATCCAGGGGAAATTTCTGCTTAAATCATGATATAGGGACAATTATTAATGTTGTATCAAAGATGTTAAGAGCATAAAGCAAAGATAAATTTTGGAATCACTGAGAACAACTGAAATCTCCCTAATAAAGTCACAAAGATTGAACACATTCGAGTCTTAGAGAAGTTAAGCCTGAAGCAAACAGGCATTTACTTATTGACAATGGGATAAGTCAATGTGTAAAAATATGCACTTCTTGTGTTCAAATTTCAGCTTTGCTAAAGAGATGAATCTGGGTCCATTTTTTAAACATTTTAAGTCTTTTAATCCCAAATAAGGATGGTAATAATATAATACCTCATAGGTGTGCTATAAAATAAAATGACACAATGCATACAAAGTGCTTTGAACAATACTTGGCATATAATAAAAGCTCAATAATTCATTATTTTTATTAAAATGAATTTCTTATAATGAGCCTTTTAGAAAGCAGAAATCATTGCCTAATTATACTATTGTTTCATTTGAATTAATTTTGAGTGTCTAATTTATCACATATTATTCTGCTGGACAAGTTTATGGGGAAATTCAGGAGGAGGTGTTTTAATCTAATACAGGAAACCAAATTCTTTTGATAAGAAAGAAGTTATTTTTGTAAATAGGTAGATTATATGTATCAAAAATGCTTTCCAAAATACTTCCCCTGTTCTTATGCCAATCATTTAAATTTTGGTCAATGGTCATTAACACTGTTAACTCTACGGTGCTACAGCTTGCAATTGCAATTAGTGTAAATCCTAACAGAGAGAATCAAACAAACATATCAATGAATAAAGCAAATATTGTCTGAATGACAATGAAATAATGAATAGAAAACAGTGACTCTTTTCTCTACCACCCTCCTTTTTAAAAGCTGGACCAAATATATGTCTTCAAATCTTGAAAGACACCTGAAATCACCCTAATAGAGATACTATGATATTTTCAAAAGTAGGCAGAAATAAATGGGACCATTCCTAAAAGGAAGCATGACAACATTATGCAGAGAAAAAAAAAAATAAAGAACTACTAAACCAAATATTACTATGTGATCTGGCCATTTCATATGCACTATATCTCATGTGTACCCTTGTGCCTTTCAGAAACAGATCAAGACAGCTCCTTTTTTGGTAACCAGCCTCGTGAAACTAGTTACTGCCATAATTCAGAAAAAACAACAGTCCCTATGTAAGAGAAGGCTGCAAGCATGAGACATAAGAAAAACTCTTTCCTTACCTTGAATCATAAAGTGTATTTTTAGGGTCAGTTCACCTATCCCCAAAGAAAAACTGATGCCAATTGGTAACTTGCTAAGATTGTTTGTAAGGAAAGAGGTCAACACTGAAAAAAATGCAAAGTTCCAAAATATGCAATGTTGTGTTCTAATTTGCTTAAATAAGAATATTAGCTCAAACTCATATAATGTTCTATGTTAATACGGGGATGTTTTATTAGCTGGAGTTTTGTACTTAGTTCTCCAATAAGCTCCCCTCTCGACCTTCCCTGGTCATTATTCTCGTTTCAGCTCTAAATATCTGACATGCTCACAAAGATATCTCATTGGTATGTCTCTTCCAACATTTTTAAAAGTAAAAAGAACATTTTCTATACTTTTATTTTCCAGAAAAAGATATGACATTAACCAATCACCAGATTACTAAGTACAGCAGCCACCGTCATTTCTACTTTTTTTTCTCAACACACAGACTTCATCTCACTAAATGTTATTGATACCAAGTTTATTCTTTCACTACATTGCCACAGACACTACTGTGATATTGCTTTTAACAATTTCTCACTTGTATCATTTTAATCATCTTGTTTTTTCTGTTCCTTTTTTCTCTCTCTACTCAATTCATCATCCATATTCTGATAATTCTCACCCTTACAACAGAGGTCTCAAACATCACTATCCAATTTAAAACATTAAATTACTTCCCACATTTTCTAAAATTATGTGTGAATCACTGGCATGGTTTCCAGAGTTGTTCATAATTTGAATCAGATGATTACTTCAGTCTTATCTAACCTCCTCTCCTTCCAAAGTTACACATCTACTTTTCAAATGGTCTTGACTACCGGATATGCATCCACAGATTTTTTGGTATCTTGTGTCTCACTCATTCTACATGCTTTATTTCATTTTATTCATTTATTCATTCATTGACTTACTTAGGTAGTCATTCAGGTAAATTTCATTAAACATCAGCTATTGCTAAACACCAATGAGGCACTGGAAATTTAAAGATGTAAACTGAAATTGTTGGGTTTTGTTTGTTTGTTTGTTTTTCAGGAAGCTTGGTGTCCATACAGAGAAAGAATGAATGCAGTGCACTTCACAAGCATGTGATGGAGCTGTGGCTACGTGAGCATGCCGCACACCTCATCCATCCTGAGGACACAGTGAGGGCTCTGTGGGAAGCACCACTGAAGCACAGGTCTCATGTCAGGTCAAGTGTTGCTTGCTTCTCCTCCAGGTGCACTCCACATTATGCAAATGTCATGGCGCTCACCCAACCAGGCACAAACACACTGATTCATACATCTCAACATGTAGCATACAGGTAATAATTTAATGACCAATTATGGGTCAATAACTTGTTGAATGAATCTATGAAATGATGAAGCACAGGTTTCAATGTGATCTCATGTGACTACGTGTGAAGCAGTGTCAGTAGCCAGCCTGTGTCATTTGGCAGCAAAATCCGTAATGCTATCTGTCAAGTGCTAATCCCATGAGGAATCTGAAGGTCTGAGAGATTAAGTCAGCTGTTGCTTCTCAAAGTCATAGCCAGAAAGTGGCTGAGCCAGAATTCCACCTCAGATAACCTAGCACTGTAGTCTAAGTTTAACTATATCTCATGAAACTATTATGTATATAATAAATACAATATAGAAAAATGACGTATGATAGTGATATTTAATATTATATGAAACTTTAAAATATAAGTTTATGCAAATGTGAAAATCTGAAGACCTACACAAATAGACCACAACAATCATCTGGCATACGGTCAGTATCTCTGAAAACAACTGAGCATCATGTAACATATTTTAATGGCAAAACTCAAAATAAATTTGTTTTAATGGAATGTGTACAGTGAAGTATGGCCTCAAATGATTAGCAATATTTTTCCCTTCTGGGGAAGTAGAGGTTACAGTGAAAACAACTTGAAACCATTGAGAAACTTTTCTAGAACATGGTATAAAAGTATATTTCATCCAAACCATGCACTAAATGTGAGATACTGTGAACAACAGAGCAAATCACATTTTTATAACCATTTCATCTTAAATTAAGAGTTGGCTCGTATGGTGTATTACTTTGCAGTCTAGAAGAGAATATATACATTGTTGTTAGAATAGAAAGCTATTTCCAATTCAAGCAAGACACTGAAAAGTCTCGTACAATGAACGTAAATGTCAGCGCTGGCATGTTTAACAGGAAACTAAATACCCCATTTATTCATACAATCACTACGTATCTCGTACACTGAAGGCTCTTAAATATAAATAAATGGAAATTATATCTGGAATGTCTTCTAGAAAATGTGAGAGCAAACCAAGAAAGTAAAGACTGGGACTAACTGGGTCAAAATACAGGATGTTGATTCAGAGCCTAGAGGAGGAGCAAGCAGGAGACCATGGGAGGAGCCTCAGAGTTGTCAATAAAAGAGAGAGGTGCAGTCCCTGCTTAGGTAAGTGAAAGAAAGAATAAAAAGGACAGAATTGAAGTGATGTCAAAGGCAAAACAGTTGCAAACAGAAAATAAGCATAGTTGTATTATTTTTTAAATAATCCTTTTCTTTTTATTTAAAATTGAGATCCAAATACTACTCAAGAATAATTATTAAGAGAAAGTCATGTGCACATGCTAAAAAGGTAGAAATAATGTTCCCACCAGTTAAACTATTATTCACAATAGCAGATCTCTGCAAGGCCAATTCATTTTGTGCCCAAGGAAATCCTGTGTTTTAGATGTTACTTATCATTGCCATGGCAACGCTCATCTGTGCCTTCCTATTTCATCGGGACAGCCACTGGCCATTCCACAAATTCTACTTTGTCTGCCCGCCAAATCTGCCAAAGGAAATACGCATTCCTTTCAGACTTCAGGGACAAACAAAACGGAGTTCGGAGTTCGGGGAATGTTTTAAGGTAGCACTGGTTTCTGTATCACACCTGTAAAACTGCATTTCTCTCTGAATTACTTACAGAAAACTCTTAGGGCTTGGAAGTGTAAATTTCTGAAGAGAAGTTCCCAGGGAATAGAACAATCTTCTGACTTTGGGTATGATGAATAGAAAACAGAAGAGAAGTGACATATTTATGACTAATATATCCTCCTGCTTTAAAAAGTCAAGTACAGTTCTTTAGTAGGCACATGCCCTGCTGATTGTGAACAGTCACACTTTATTGTAATCACTCTGTGATTCCTGGGATGGTATAGTGGAAGTGAGGTGTTTGAAAGTAGCTGGAAAGGGAAAATGCCATGAGGACACACTGAAGCAGAATTTCAAGCAAGTCAGCAGAGCTGTGGAATGGTGGGAAGCTAGCCAGCTGAGCAAGTGAGAACAGACAGCATAGCTCTTTTGAAGCAAAGGCATCAGGCAAATATGCCATGAAGAGGCAGAGCCTTAAAGAGTGCCAGGTTCTACAAATAGCTATTATTGCCACAAACAAAAATGCCACTGTCCCATCCACATCTTTGGAAAGGATTGCAAGTTATTCCGCTGGGGTTTTGGCCATATTTATGCATAAAGATGACACTCATATAAAATCAAATGATATAAAAAGACATACACATGAGGCTATCTAGATATAGATTTTTAATTTATATGTTGGAAAGTCCAGAAAGGAGAACTGTACCTGGTGCATTTGGTACAAATCCTGTACCTGGTGCATTTGGAATGAAGGTATTTTCAAAATGTGAACTGATAGACCCAAATTATTATGTTCTCCATCCATCCCACCAGTGAAACCTTACTTCGTTTATTTACGTTCTGGATTACTTCTCAAATTTTACTGTATGTTTAAGAATTTTAGTTGCATGCTGTAATTAGTTTTATTTTGCTTCTGTGATTAACCACGAGTAATGTATACCCTTTAAACAATACAAATGTATTATCATACAATGCTGGAGATAAGAAGGCTGAAATGTATCTCACTGAGTTAAAATCATGGTTTTAGCAGAACTGTGTTCCTTACTAGAGGCCCTAGGGGAGAATGTTCCCCTTGCCTTTTTCAGCATCAAGAGACTTCTCATGTTCCATGGCTAATGGGCCCTTCAATATTCAATGCCAAGGGTGATTATTTGAGTCTTTCTCACATTGTGTGTTCTGATATTGACCCTTCAGCTTCCATGTGCCACATTGAAGGCTGCCTATATTACACCGAGCCCTCCCAAAAAAGCCAGGATAATGTCCCTATCATCAAGTCAACTTTATACTAACATTAATTTCCTTTTGCCATGTAACCTGACATGTTTACAGACTCCAGACTTAAAATGTAGACACCATTATGGGTCATTTTTCTTCCTACCAATCCAAAATCTGGCCACCAAGGTTTATATCAACCCCACAGATGAAATAAATGCACCCATCTCATGTTGCCCAAAAGTCTCAACAGCATCAACTCAAAGTCCAAATTTCATCAGCTCAAAAGCCCCACATCACAGCATCTACATCATCAAAATCAGGTATGAGTGAGGCTCTGGGCATGATCCACTCTCAGACACAATTTCTCTCAATCATTAAACCATAAAATATAAGAAATATGTTACCTACTCCACCCACAATGATGGGGCAGGCAAAGAATAACATCTACAGACATTCCAGCTATAATTAAGAAAAAGTAGAATAATTTAAAAAAATAAAAAAGGAAAAGAATAAAGAAATTCACCAGTTCCAAGCAATTTGGAAATACAGCTGACAAATTCTAGCTGGTTTCAAGGGCTTAAAAGTGCACTCTGTCGTTTGAGCTCTACCTTCTGGACTTCAGTTCCCACTTTCTGGACTTGGGGTTCATGCCTTCTGAGTCAGCCTACTGATACAGTAGCACATGTCTGCAGCTGAGTGGTTATATCAGCATGTTTCTTGCCTGTAGGCGTTTGAAAGTTATGATATCCTTTTTCTATTTCAATCTTTATCTGTCTCCTTTAGTTCAAGATGGCAACATTTTTGCTGATGTAACATTCTCAAGAACCATGTGTGTCTCCTGTGTATGTCCTCAGATTCACTCCATTAGCCAAAGATTTTCTTCACAGGATTTTTTTTTCCAGATAATCTCATCCTATTTTTGGCTTCTGCTGAGATGACTGACTGAAGAGCTTTATGAGTCACACTCCTAATCATTTCAAAGAACCTTTTGTGAGACTAAATTCTGTGATCTTTTGATCCTTCTAGGGGATCAGCAAAAAGTTGTCCAGCTCAGTTTATTCTCTAGGGCATATTTTTCCAATCTCATCCAAGGAGGCCTTAAATTTTAATTGACAATAAATTCCTTAAAGTTAAATATTCAAGTTCTGCTTTTTTAGTTATCCATATAACTCTAGGATATAATTCTACTAAGTTTTCTGATTTGACATAGCAAAATTTCCCATTCCGTCAGTTTCCAAGCAGGTGTCTCATTTTTTGTTGAGGTCTCATCAGCACCTATAAACTTTATACTTCCACAATAGTCTGTTTATGAAGATTCAGGTGTTCTTTACGATATGCATGTTTTCTCTACCATGCTTCTCTCTTCCTTCTGTGTCCTTGCTTCCAGAGTCAGTAACATTCATATTTCTACTAACAGTAGGCTTAAGGAAATAAACACTTTTTTCTAACATGCTTCTCAGAATTCTTCCAGCTTTTGCCAACTGGCTAATTCCAAAACTATTTCCAAGTTTTAAGGTTTTTTTTTTTTATTTTTTATTACAGTAGCACTTCATTTTAGGAAATAAAATCAGTATTTGTTTCTTATTTGCTGTTTTAACAAATTACCACAATTTAGAACCGTAATAAGCAACAGGAATTTATTTTTTTTTACAGTAGCACTTCACTTTTGGGAAATAAAATCAGTGTTAGTTTTTTATTTGCTGCTTTAACAAATTACCACAATTTAGAACCTTAATAAACGACAGGAATTTATTATCTCAGGTTCTGATGTCAGAAATCTGAATGGGTCTCACTGGACTACAAATCAAGGCATTTGCAGGGCTGTGCTTCTTTTTTTGGAAGTTCTAGGGGACAAGTTATGCCTGGACTGTTCAGGTCTAGAAGCTGTCCACATTCCTTAGCTTGCTGCCACTTCGTCCATCTTCAAAGCCCACAGTGGCAGCTGGAGTCTTTCTTACATCATTATCACCCAACCCTGACCCTTCTGCCCTTATGATTACATTGTCCCCTCCCAGATAATCCAAAATAATCTCCCTCTGTTACAGCCAGCTGATTAGCATTATTAGTCTTCCACCTTCACGTCTCTTTGCCATAGAACCTGACATATTCATAGATTCCAGCAATTACGACATAGACATCTTGGAGGGTGGGCACGTTATCTGTCTGCTACACGTGACTTTTAGTGTTTAACAGCCTATGAACTCACTGTATGAAAGCTAGGATCTTATAGATACTATATTTCTACAGTGTTAGCATATTGAATCAATAAAAAGTTATTAAATAAATGTAAGTGGCTAATATACCCTAGTAGAAATCAAGGTCTTCTGTGCATTCACTTTAAGAATATTAATATGAATTATACTTAAGTAGTTGCAATGGCATGCATATTCTCGCATATAATAGGAAAAATGTTTTGGTCAAGACAAACAACACTATGGGTTGTTTATAATTCCTTGATTTAGTTTTCAATTAAATAAAAATAAGCCTCAAATTGTCTGCAAATTGTTATGAAAGGAAACGTTTAAAAGAATAAATACACTTGATAATATTTTCTTAGGAAAAATAAACAGGGCATTAGTAATTTGAAAGCATATGTCTTGAATATGTAACAATGAGTTAAATGTTAGAGATTTCAGGAGATTTTATCTAGATGCATGGTAACTAAAGACATTCAGACATATGAGATGTAAAAATAGAGGCGGAGTATATGAATTACTTCTTTGTTTTGTTTTTGTCAGGTTTCTTGAGTTTTTCTCTTGTCGAATGATATAATTTCTCTTCTGGGAAATTTAGTGATGGGCGTGGGTGCTGCTTATTTGATGATGGGATTCGACACAGAGGTAATCTCACAACTGACCCAGTCAAGGCCTCTACCAGTGCACAAAACAACTTTTTGTACATTAGTCTACAGTCCCACTTATGGATGGAGCCTTGCTCTGGGGAGACTGAATGTGCATGGGATGAGCTCATTTCTCTCCCTCAACTACGTGTCTTTCTTGTGTACTGCTGGGATCAGCAGCCCTGGATAGAGGGATGGTGTGAGAGGTAAGCAAAAGGAATTGGCATCACAGGAAAGCGCCAGAGACCTGTGTGTTAGTGAGCAGGAAAATTCGTGGCAGATCTAGGAGAAATAAGCTAAAGTTTTCCCTTTGAGTATTTAACATATGAGCCACAAGTTTCAACTAATGAGAGCATGGTACACACAGAAGATCATGTCAGTAATAATAGGTACTTGGGAAGAAAAGGTAATGAATCATGTACTTCAGGCTCAGATGGGTTGAGAAGGCAGAATTTTATAATAGCGGTAGAGGAAGAGAAGAAAATTCATTGTTTCTTTGGACACTGCAAGTTGAAAAATGTTTCAAACAACACTGAAAAGGTGAATTTTAAATTCATACACCATAATGGTGAAATGCAGGTGATATAGTATTATCCCTTAATTAAATTTCTTAATGTAACTGTACTAAAATTACTTGCAATATGTGACGTAATTAAAGTTATGATCTAAACACTTTGTAGAAGGTGTATCAGCACCGTGCTTATCTAACTGATACACAAGCAGTAATCTAATATTTACAGAGTACATCAACCCAGGTCACACATTTTCTCTAGCCCCCTGGTTTCTAAATCTCTAAGCAGAAAGGTTGGAGTAAAAAAATTCCAAGGTCTTTTCTAATATAAGGAAAATATGTATCAATAATGCAAATATATCTAGGACCCCATGTGGTACAATATCAGATGTACCCTATTTAAAACATCGACCCATGATTGGCCAATAAATAAACATAAACACAACTAAGTACTCATGTCTACCTCTCCAGGAAACAAGATGAGGAAGACACTTTTTATTTTTTTCTTTATTTTATTTTGTTTTGAGATGGAGTCTCGCTCTGTTGCCCAGGCTGGAGTGCAGCAGTGTGACCTCGGCTCACTGCAACCTCTGCATTTCGGGTTCAAGCGATTCTCCTGCCTCAGCCTCTCGAGTACCTGGGACTAAAGGTGCACAGCACCATGCCTGGTTAATCTTCTGTATTTTTAGTAGAGATGGGTTTTCACCATGTTAGCCAGGATGATCTCAATCTCCTGACCTCGTGATCCACCCGCCTCAGCCTCTCAAAGTGCTGGGATTACAGGCATGAGCCACCACGCAGGCCGGAAGACAATCTTTCTGTATGGGAAACTTCTTAAAAATCTTCCTTTTCCTTTGCCACTGCTTTCAATATTCTCTGCACAGATGGGAGCTAATCCTGGAAATCTCTCCCACTCTCAGCTTTTCTCCTGAACACCCACCTAGACCAAACAAGATTTCTGTCTCTCTCTTCATTCCTCATCCCTCCTCCTGAGCCCACTATTATACAGATAAAATCAGCCAAGTTATGAGCTGACTGGAAAAGTGAGAGATGGAAGAAATCACCTTCACATGAATATGCTGTTTATTCAAACATATCAGTACACTGATAATTTTTCTTTCTTTCTTTCCTTCCTTTTTTTTTTTTTTGACAGTGTCTCCTTCTGTTGCCCAGGCTGAAGTGCAGTGGCATGATCTCAGCTCACTGCAACCTCTACCTCCCGGGTTCAAGCAATTCTAATTTTTTTTTCTTTGGCAGAGACAGGATTTCACCATGTTGGCCAGGCTGGTCTCAAACTCCAGACCTCAGGTGATCCACCCGCCTCAGCGTCCCAAAGTGCTGGGATTACAGGCATGACCCACTGCACCTGGCCACACATTGGTAATTTTTTTAGTACTCTGATTCTCTGTGATTCTTAAGTTTTTAAATTAATTTCTTGAAAAATGTGCCTCAAGAATAAATGTAATTTTACTTTTAACCTTTTCCATTTAGGAGCCTCTTCTAGGGCTGAAATGAGAATATTTTGAGTCAGCAGTGTAAGTGCAATTTTAGCTTGGTGCAAAAGTAATTGCAGTTTTGCCATTAAAGGTAAAGGTAATAGCAAAACCACAAGGACTTTTGCATCAAGTCATAGTCAAAAAGACAACACATATTGACCTAAGTTTGCTCAAACTTTTATTTTTAAGTGAAAAAAAACCACAATCAAAGTTCTTTTAGCCAGATATGGTGGCTTACGCCTGTAATCCTAGCAGTTGGAAGGCTGAAGTGGAAGGATCACTTGAGATCAGGAGTTCAAGACTAGCCTGGCCAACACAGTGAAATCCCATCCCTACTAAAAACACAAAAATTAGCCAGGCGTGGAGGCACACACCTGTAATTTCAGCTACTCGGGAGGCTGAGGCACAAGAATCACTTAAACCCAAGAGGCAGAAATAGCACCACTGCCCTCCAGCCCGAGCGACAGAGTAAGACTCTGTCTCAAAAAAAAAAAAAAAAAAAAAAAAGTCCTTCTTTTAATCTTAGCCTTTAAAAATTTCTATTCTTTCGTATTTCAATCTAAAATTCAAATGAAACTTTAGTTGTTTAAAAAAAAATCTATTTTGTTTTCTTTCTTACCAGAGCACCTATCAGAACTCTGATTATCTATGAAACTTTAGAAACTTTCAAAATGGTTAACACATACACATTCACATTTCTGATCCAAAGAGGAAAAATACTGCACTGAATATTTGAAATAACATTAAATCCATGACAACATTTTATTGTAATAATATATTTCATTCAATATGCATAGAAATCCTTTTAAAACATTCCATTGAAATCACAGCACTGCAGTGTATTCTTCCCTTCGCCTTTGAAGTCGGTCAAGCACGCAGCTTGAGAGGCGGCTAGGAGTTGGGCAGAGTTCCTAAAACACTTTGAGCTCCCCAGATGAAAGGTGCTATTTAAGTACAAAGTATCATAATAATTTCGACATATTTAATGACTCCACTCACTTCAATGTTAATGCCTAACTCAACCCTCACCTATTTGGTACTTCGAGGTGTATTTCTTAAGTTCAGTTTCTCCAGTGGGATGTGGGTAACCTTGTTCCTTAAAACTACTACAGGAATACTATCATCAGAAAAGGAAATTTTCATAAACATCTATTCTATGTCTGTAATCAACAGAAAATCTCCCCACTAGAAACTAAACTATAAGACCAATGAAAGATATCTGTCATTAAAGGGACTGGAAGTGTGACCTCCAGGAGCAGAGCATCTGAATGGCAGTGGGGTCATACCAGTAGAATGAAGAGTACAGTAGATACTGTTACATTTTCTTCCTTATATTTTCAAGTGGAAAGAAAATTTATGCAAGAAGGCAGTTGGCTGCAGGGAAGTGTTATATTCTGCTCAAAAGGCATTCTTAGTTTGAGTAAAAGAGTCTGTGAAATATGGAAAATGGTATTCCCTCTTCTAAAAATTCATTAAAAATTGTCAAGTATAGTCTTTTCTATTTTTTCTTTTTTGATCTTACATAATTTATCTATAAAAGTAATACCAAAATATCTTATTATTTTCAAAAATTAAAGCTTTATCAATAACATTGAGTCAATTTTTACTGCATCTTGGCCAGTAAAATCCTCCTCATTCCCCTCTGCCTGCTATCCCTTACCTGAGGTCACCGTTACCATTTCAAATTCCTTGTATCACAATATATTTTCTAGTCATTTGATTTTCTTTACCAAATCTGATTTAAAACTTGTTCAAAGACTCTTTTTAAGTGAGAAAACAATATAATTCTAATACAATAAACACACTTTTGATATGCCTTCTGTATTTTATTAAATTTTCTGGGTTAAATATTCTGTGGTAACTTTTAACATTCTCAGTGATTCTGCACTTATTTCTCTTTCTGAACTAGGGTGGCATACTGCAGAGGAGAGCTCACTACACAGAAAGAAGAGAGCTGTTCAGGGCATTGTCCATGAGGTGCTCACAAAGCTCTGCACCTGCTAGCCCTTCTTTAAGCCTCACTCTTGTCCTTTGCAGACTCCAAGATTTGAACCAGCTGATTTCTCCTTGACTATTGCTCAATCTCACAATCCTCCTTATGCATGCTAGTCTGTAATCCTAGGTGATTCATCACTGCACTGTGGACCTGGGTAATGACACAGTCTCTAAAAATAACCATCAGCAAACCAAAAAGTAAGGTTTCATAAAAATGTGCCAGGAGAAAAAGAAGGGCCTCCTTTAAGCCCGTTATCCTCTGTTGCTCTGCCTCCCTATCCTTCACATCCATGCAGGACCTCCAGCTGGCCTCTTCCCATGTACCAATGGGAATTCAGAAGCATAGCTATTGCGAACAGCAAGAGCTTCAGACTGAAAGGTTATTATTTTAAGTTCAGTAGAAAAGGAAGTTAGAGACTCAGATACAAGAAAATAGAAAAAATGTTGGACATAAGAGTCTACACAAATTAGTTTGCTAGTCAGGCAAGATGGAACCGGGAGACTGGACACTGGAATCCATGGCAGTGTGAGGGCTAAAGCACCACTGGAAGAAACAATCTGTGTTAGGAAGATTAATCATCAAAACTTTGGCTCAATATTTGTGAAATATGCATATTATGCATCTAACCTTCAACATCTGGATTCCACACTCACTATGCAATATTCTGATCATAATCTGCCCACCCATGTATGTTTGCTTGCAGGAAGAAATGGGCTGTGTAATTCTAAGAATTCTTGTGGAAAATGTATATGTGTATTTACTATGTGTATGTATGTATAAATATTACATATATGTGTATAGTCATTCCTGTTAGATTGAAAAATGTGATTCATTTCTAAGAGACGGGTAAACTCTCAATGTGTGAACATAAAGTTTCTGAGACTGTGAGAGAATACATCTAGATTCCAGATTGTGATAAATCCATTAAAATAAGAGACCACCTGGCCTTTCTGCTGCTATTTCTGCCTTGACATATTCTACGACTGCCATTAGAAGGAACTATAATCCCCACTTGGAAGTCTAGGCCCATCTAAACTAACTAAATCTCCTAAAGTAAAAAAAAAAAAATAGTGACATGGTATAAGTATGAATTTTGTGAACCCACCTAAAAATTTCAGGGAGTTGTTTTTAAGTCTGAGACACTTGTTTTCCCAATAACCTATACCAAGCATGCTTTGTCTTTAAAGAGCACACGATCAAAGTAATAAAAACAACAGCTATTGATAGTTGAGATCCAACAGGCACTCAAAAGATTCGTAAATATGCATTGATTAATTTTCTTTCAAACAATTCTGTGAGGTGCTCAATATCAGTCTTATAATTAAAAATATTGAGGGATAGAACATAAATGACTATGTTCAAAGTTTACATCATGCAAAGGAAAGCAAAGCCAGATATGGAAGTCAGATCTGGTTTCAAAGGCAGTGTTCCTTGCAGCTGTCCACGAGACCATCATCTCTGTATCTAAGATGACATGGTAGGCAGAATTTCATCTCCAATGTGAGTCCACTTGGGAGCCCTGGCAATTCTCACAATGCTTTATAACAAAAATCATTAAACTGACTTGAGAAATTCTTCCTCCTTCAATTTCCCCAGGTCATCAGTTGAAGCACACTACTAAATAAAAATTAAGCCAAAATGACAACTAAAGCCTCCCTGGCTTCAGATTCCCTAAGCGCTGTCTAAATTATTACTAATCCCTTCCCACTTCTTATTTCAATAAGTACTGGCTTCCTTAATACTGCCTCTTTCTAGAAGAATTGTAGACAGTTATGTCACTCGGATTTATGTCATCTCAAATGGCCTTGGGCCACACAATGTCAACTTTTGCTGTCATGGAAGTTTTCCAAGTCTCCTTTTTATGGCACCACGTTTCCCTCTTATGCCAAATGTAGGCTTCCTCAGAAATTTTGCTCTAGTTGATCTGAGTGAAAACAAAAACCTCAGCCCTTCCTTAACCTGTCCTACTTCATGGAAAAATCTCCTAGAGTTCCATTCAGATTCATTCATTCACAGCAATAAAGTCTCCTTCTATAAATGTAGTATGGTGGCTCTAAAGAAACAAAAAGCAAAGAAAAAAAAAAAACCCAGGGAGCAAAAAGGCTTTTTAAAACCTAGAAGAACAGACTGAGTTCTATCATTTATATCATCTCAAATAGAGGCAGAAACATGGATAGCATTGCTTATGTTGATAAGGCATGACAGTTGACACTACATTCATTGTGAAACTGCAACTTTAAATCCAAGATGTTATTTTCATGATCACAAAACTCAGAATGAAAATATAACTTATGAAACCTAGACCTTGCCATATGTCACTGCCTCTAGGTATAGGTTATATTCATAATTATCAGTTAAGAAAAAAATACATACCTTTCCATTTACAACTCTAGCGCTAATCATCTGACAGATAAAGTAAGCTAACATTTGTACCTTTTGGGAATGCTTCAAATTAGTTCAACTGCAGCACATGAAATACCCATGATTTCTGTGAGTAATCCATTATTAGCAAGGCATCATTAAAACCGCAGTCCTTTAGTGATATTATTAAAAACATTCCTAATGCTCAAAGCTAATATATATGCCACAGTTAATACTTGATTTAACATACACCATAATGTCATAATGAAAGTCATCGTTAACCGTATATTAATAATATTTTAAATTTTAGTTTTTTTACGGAGTATCAAAGCCCTGGGTAGGTGTTACTTCTTTAATATGGAAAAGCAACTTCAAGAAAGTTTACATATATTTCAAATCCTCCTATTGCCTACTATAACTTAAATAAAACAATACATATGAAGTAAAAAAAATCTAACTATATAAAAATGGGCTTTATGTAATTTGAATCATTTTTCCATTTAAATTAATGCATGTGATGCTCTTGCAGTGAAAACAATGTGATAACCAATTTTTATTATAATGAATGATAACTCGTACTCAAGTGAGCCAGTCAACATCACAGACCCTTTTTTAATGCTAGCAAGTTAAAAGGAAAATGGAAATAAGATTGCATAAACTGAATATCACACACAATATCTGCAAGAGCTTGCAAATGAGTATTTGGCTGCTACAGGTCTCAGTTTTCCTTTCATCAAAATTCTTAAGAATTTGCATTTCTGAAAAGAGATTAGACTACTCGGTAGTTGGATCTATTTGATTGAAACATGATAATTTTCAGAACAAATGAACTTTTAATTCAAGTTACCCAAAGATAATTTTGGCAGATACATTTTATAATACTACAATTGCCTTTTCAAGTTTATTGAGTCTCTATGCATAATTAGTTCCCTTATCACCGACGGTCTCTCCAATTACAAATTCCATCATAACGGAAGTCCACTTGATGGTGTTGCTGATGGCCATTCAGAGCCCTGAGTCACTACTCTTTACCTATAGTATAGGCTGTTTTAAGGAGGACATCTTTTCCTTTCGGAATTTATGTAGTGAAAATAAAAAGTAGGTTTGGTTTTAAACAGAACTTAAAAATTCTCTGAAAAATTATCATGTTGTCTTACAAATGACTTTGTACTATGAAGATAGAAAAATGAGGAAGAGAAAGAAACAGGTTGTTTAAAAAAAGTCCTTACTTACCAGGTGTGAAATTGTATCGAGCTGAAAATCCCATCGATTCCAGCTCTCCATCAGCAAAAAATTTAATCCATAGAAATCTTCCACTGGATTTTATTACAGGTGGATTTTGTTGTCCACAGAAACGTCCAATTATTGGAGAAAAGCCAAAAGGTCCATCTCGAACTTCAATATGATCAAATTTGCACTCCCAAGAGGGTTCAATAGAGTACTTTTCATCAAAGTAAAGTTCAATGCACTGTCTTGGAGCGGCTGGAAAGAAGAAAGATTGTGTCGGGGAAGCCATTTCTTACATCTTCAGGTTAATATTTTCTGATTTTATTTCAAATAATATCTGTTCATTTTCTCTCAAACTTTATGGATGATATGCATGGAAATACAAAAAAAGCATTGATACTATTCTACGGGATACAATTTTCATAAAACTGTTTAAGGAGTGAACCTTAAAACTGATGATGTTCCACAAAACCTTATTCTGACACAAGATGACCATTTCGATGTTTTGCACAGGACTAACAAAGCACATTACTTTTATGAAAGGCTGTTAACTTGGGTTTAGAAGATCGAGGCACATTTTTCTGTCTCTTTTCTCCTATTTCCAGGAGTACACAGGTTTGCAGTCACAAATCACTTGAGAATTGTTTGGCATAGAGTTATATTAAATACAATCATTCAAACAGTCCCAGTCATGTGTCTAGATTAGATCCAAATGCATGTACAAGGATGTTAAGAGTAATTTTTCTAGACCACAAACCTGATCCCATCACTCTGAGGTCTGAACCTCAACAGCTGGCCCATGATCAATACATATGACACACATGATGACCCATTAAGGATATCCTGCTTCCAAGGCCCTATCCCCTCACAGACATCCCAAGCTCAGACCACTTCAAACTTGTCTTGCATTCTAAGAAAGTATGCTCTTTCAGACTCTCATAGATTTTCTTACTTTCTTGAATATCTACATACCCACCGTTACCTCCTCTTTACACAGGAAAGACCTGCTTCAAAGAAGCCTCCTTTCTAAATCTGATCTTGAAAGACCAGAACCATATCTCACTCACCTTCTTTCTCAACACTTAGCATAGTACTTGTCATTGGAAATTTCCATATAAAAAGTCTTTTTGAGTGAATTATAAATAAGCTTATCTTCATAAATGTTTTTACAGCTCTCTAAAGAATCAGGGAAAGTTTTATAGGGCTGGCAACTCTATAGTTGCATTCACCACATGAATGCATTTGCTAATGTTCTTTCATTCTTCCCTTGATATGTCCAAAACAGTTCAAAATTCTGGCATCTCATACTTACATTCAGCCAGGATACTACGGAATGGCCATAAAGTTTGTTGAAATATCAGCATATCTGTATCCTGGTTAGTAAGCAGCTGTTGCCTGAAGCCCTCTGAGCAGTTCCCTGCTACTTGGCCCTTTTCAGGCAGTAACCCCTCTAGACACTTAAAAGTTAAGCCTCAGCACAGCCAGGCCTGCTCTGTATATTGTCAGCAACCATGCTGAATGGTGGCTGTCCACATCCCACTGCTTCTTAAATATATATTGAACATCATCCATGATGACCTAAAAAGTACTCTTGGATGCATGGTTTTCAAAAATTTACGTAACATTGCGATATGTGGTAATTTGGAAATTGGGAGATTTACAGAATAAAATGTAACTCTGATGCTCTCCAGATATAAAATTAAAGATCAACAGACTAAAGGCCAATTCATTTTTAAAATGAATTATTTTATGGATAATTTGTAATTTCTGATAAACGTTTCTGACTCATACATTGAAAATTGACATTTATAGCTCATGCAAGAAAAATATTGTATCCATCACTAACATATATCAAAAAGGTCAACAAATTTAGTAACCACAATAATGACAGATTTGAGGGACTTTCAATGACTTTTTTTAAGATTTGAAAGTGCCCAAAGAAATAACTATGTTTTATGCTTAAAGTATTAGCCTTATAACAAAAGGCAAATTCTGAAGGGCTTGGATCCATTTACATATTAGTACTAAATATATCACTTGCATACATTATCATCCTGTAGCATGTATCTAGCTGTTTACTTAACAATAAGCCATTATGGCAAGTTTTATGAGGAAACAAATTATTTCAGATTATAAGGTAACTATTTTAGATGTGAATAATGTATGGCTAGGGAATGATAGAGCAGTGAGGACAGTCCTTGGCTACTTTACTTAGAAATCTATCTGTCATCTGTGAACACGTGCTTACCAATTTCCCCTACTAAGAAATAATGGTCATGTAACATGAATTCACTTATCCAAACCCTCACTCTTATT
>CAUYLG010016432.1:0-13983 GCA_963573385.1 Cacajao melanocephalus
TTTCTCTAATGACCAGTGATGATGAGCATTTTTTCATATGTTTGTTGGCCTCATGTATGTCTTCTTTTGTAAAGTGTCTGTTCATATCCTTCACCCACTTTTGAATGGGCTTGTTTGTTTTTTTCTTGTAAATCTGTTTTAGTTCTTTGTAGATTCTGGATATAAGTCCTTTGTCAGATTGGTAGATTGCAAAAATTTTTTCCCGTTCTGTTGGTTACCGATTGACTCTAATGACTGTTTCTTTTGCTGTGCAGAAGCTGTGGAGTTTAATTAGATCCCATTTGTCTATTTTGGCTTTTGTTGCCAATGCTTTTGGTGTTTTAGTCATGAAGTCCTTGGCTATGCCTATGTTCTGAATGGTTTTGCCTAGGTTTTCTTCTGGGGTTTTTATGGTGTTAGGTCTTATGTTTAAGTCTTTAATCCATCTGGAGTTAATTTTAGTGTAAGGTGTCAGGAAGGGGTCCAGTTTCTGCTTTCCGCACATGGCTAGCCAGTTTTCCCAACACCATTTATTAAACGGGGAATCATTTTCCCATTGCTTGTTTTTGTAAGGTTTGTCAAAGATCAGATGGTTGTAGATGTGTGGTGTTGCCTCTCAGGCCTCTGTTCTGTTCCATTGGTCTATATCTCTGTTTTGGTACCTGTACCATGCTGTTTTGATTACTGTAGTCTTGTAGTATAGTTTGAGGTCACGTAGTGTGATGCCTCCAGCTTTGTTCTTTTTGCTAAGGATTGACTTGGCTATGCAGGCTCTCTTTTTGTTCCATACGAAATTTGAGGTGGTTTTTTCCAGTTCTGTGAAGGTCATTGGTAGCTTGATGGGGATAGCATTGAATCTGTAAATTACTTTGGGCAGTATGGCCATTTTCATCATATTGATTCTTCCTAACCATGAGCATGGAATGTTTCTCCATCTGTTTGTGTCCTCTCGTATTTCATTGAGCAGTTGTTTGTAGTTCTCCTTGAAGAGGTCCTTTACATTTTTTGTTAGTTGTATTCCTAGGTATTTTATTCTCTTTGTAGCAATTGTGAATGGCAGTTCGTTCTTGATTTGGCTCTCTTTAAGTCTGTTATTCATGTACAGGAATGCTTGTGATTTTTGCCCATTGATTTTGTATCCTGAGACTTTGCTGAAGTTGCAGTTTCAGGAGATTTTGGGCTGAGACGATGGGGTCTTGTAAATATACAATCATGTCGTCTGCAAATAGAGACAGTTTGACTCCCTCCTTTCCTATTTGAATACCCTTTATTTCTTTTTCTTCCCTGATTGCTCTGGCTAAAACTTCCAGTACTATATTGAATAGGAGTGGTGAGAGAGGGCATGCTTGTCTAGTGCCAGTTTTCAAAGGGAATGCTTCCAGTTTTTGCCCATTCAGTATGATATTGGCTGTTGGTTTCTCATAAATAGCTTTTATTATTTTGAGATACTTTCCATCAATACCTAGTTTATTGAGGGTTTTTAGCATAAAGGGCTGTTGAATTTTGTCAAAGGCCTTCTCTGCATCTATTAAGATAATCATGTGGTTTTTGTCTTTGGTTCTGTTTATGTGGTGAATTACGTTTATAGACTTGCGTATGTTGAACCTGCCTTGCATCCCTGGGATGACGCGTACTTGATCATGGTGGATAAGCTTTTTGATATGCCGTTGAAATCAGTTTGCCAGTATTTTGTTGAAGATTTTTGCATCAATGTTCATCATGGATATTGGCCTGAAGTTTTCTTTTCTTGTTGAGTCTCTGCTGGGTTTTGATATCAGGATGATGTTGGTATCATAAAATGATATGGGAAGGATTCCCTCTTTTCAGATTTTTTGGAATAGTTTCAGAAGGAATGGTACCAGCTCCTCTTTGTATGTCTGGTAGAATTCGGCTATGAACCCACCTGGACCTGGGCTTTTTTCGGGTGGTAGGCTCTTAATTGCTGCCTCAACTTCAGCCCTTGTTATTGGTCTATTCAGGGTTTCGACTTCTTCCTGGTTTAGACTTGGGAGGATGCTAGTGTTCAGGAATTTGTCCATTTCTTCCAGGTTTTCTAGTTTATGTGCATAGAGTTGTTTGTAATAATCTCTGATGATGGTTTGTATTTCTGTGGAATCTGTGGTGATATCCCCTTTATCGTTTTCTATTGCATCTATTTGATTCTTCTTTTCTTTTTTATTAATCTAGCTAGTGGTCTGTCTATTTTGTTGATCTTTTTGAAAAACCAGCTCCTGGATTTATTGATTTTTTGAAGGATTTTCTCTGTCTCTACTTCAATTCTGCTCTGATCTTAGTTATTTCTTGTCTTCTGCTAGGTTTTGAGTTTTTTTTTTTTATCTTGCTCCTCTAGCTCTTTCAATTTTGGTGATAGGGTGTTGATTTTAGATATTTTCTGGCTTCTCATGTGGGCATTTATTGCTATATATTTTTCCACTGCTTTAAATATGTCCCAGAGGTTCTGGTATGTTGTGTCTTCGTTCTTGTTGGTTTGTAAGAACATCTTTATTTCTGCATTCATTTCATCGTTTATCCAGTCAACATTCAAGAGCCAGTTGTTCCGTTTCCATGAAACTGTGCGGTTCTGAGTTAGTTTCTGAATACTGAGTTCTTACTTGAATGCACTGTGGTCTGAGAGACTGTTTGTCATGATTTCCATTCTTTTGCATTTGCTGAGGAGTGATTTATTTCCAATTATGTGGTCAATTTTAGAGTAGTGTGATGTGATGCTGAGAAGAATGTATATTCTGTGGATTTGGGGTGGAGAGTTCTGTAGATATCTGTTATGTTTCCTTGGTCCAGGTCTGAGTTCAAGTCCTGGATATCCTTGTTAATTTTCTGTCTCATTGATCTGTCTAATATTGACAGTGGGGTGTTAAAGTCTCCCACTATTACTGTGTGGGAGTCTAAGTCTCTTTGTAAGTCATTAAGAACTTGCTTTCTGTATCTGGGTGCTCCTGTATTGGGTGCGTATATATTTAGGATCGTTAGCTCTTCTTGTTGCATTGATCCTTTCACCATTATGCAATGTCCTTCTTTGTCTCTTTTGATCTTTGTTGGTTTGAAGTCTATTTTATCAGAGACAAGAATTGCAGTTCCTGCTTTTTTTTTGCTCTCCATTTGCTTCTTCATTCTTCCTCCATCCCTTTATTTTCAGCCTTTGTGTATCCTTGCATGTGAGATGTGTATCCTGGATACAGTACACCGATGGGTGTTGGCTTTTTATTCAATTTTCCAGTCTGTGTCTTTTGATTGGGGCATTTAGCTCACTAACATTTAGGGTTAATATTGTTATGTGTGAATATGATCCTGCCATTTTGATGCTAACTGGCTGTTTTGCCCGTTAGTTGATGCAGTTTCTTTTTTGTGTTGATGTTCTTTACCATTTGGTTTGTTTTTGGAGTGTCTGGTACTGGTTGTTCCTTTCTCTGTTTAGTGCTTGTTCCAGGAGCTCTTGTAAAGGAGGCCTGGTGGTGATGAATTCTCTGAGTAATTGCTTGTTTGTAAAGGTTTTTATTTCTCCTTCGCTTATGAAGCTTAGTTTGGCTGGATATGAATGTCTTTTTTGAAAGTTCTTTTTTTTAAGGTTGTTGAATATTGGCCCCTACTCTCTTCTGGCTTGTAGGGTTTCTGCTGAGAGAACTGTTGTGAGTCTGATGGGCTTCCCTTTATGGGTAACCCGACCCTTCTCTCTGGCTGTCCTTAGCATTTTCTCCATCATTTCCACCTTGGTGAATCTGATGATTATGTGACTTGGGGTTGTTCTTCTTGAGGAATATCTTTGTGGTGTTCTCTGTATTTCCTGGACTTGAATATTGGCCTGCCTTGCTAGGTTGGGGAAGTTTTCCTGGATAATATCCTGAAGAGTATTTTCCATCTTGGATTCATTTTCTCCCTCACATTCAGGTACAGCTAACAAATGTAGATTAGGTCTTCTCACATACTCCCATATTTCTTGGAGACTTTGTTCATTTCTTTTTACCCTTTTTCTCTAATTTTGCCTTCCTTTGTTCTTTGATTGAGTTCATCTTCGACCTCTGATATCCTTTCTTCTGCTTGGTCAATTTGGCTGTTGAAACTTATGTATGCTTCACGAAGTTCTCGTGTTGTGTTTTTTAGCTCCATTAATTCACTTATATTCCTCTTTAAGCTGTTTATTCTCATTAGCATTTCATCAAAACTTTTTTCAAGGTTCTTAGTTTCTTTGCATTGGGTTAGAGCATGTTTTGTTAGGTCAGAGAAGTGTGTTATTACCCACCTTCTGAAGCCTGTTTCTGTCAATTCATCAGACTCATTTTCCACCTAGCCTTGTTCCCTTGCTGTTGAGGAGTTGTGATCCCTTGTAGGAGGAGAGGTGTTTTGGTTTTGGGTGTTTTTATCATTTTTGTGCTCATTTCTTCCCATCTTTGTGTATTTATCTACCTGTCATCTTTGTAGTTGTTGACTTTCATATGGGGTCTCTGAGTGGATGTCCAGTTTGTTGATGATGAAGTTATTTCTTTCTGTTTCTTAGTTTTTTTTCTAACAGTCAAGCCCCTCTGCTGTAGGACTGCTGAGGTCCAGTCCAGGCCCTGCTTGCCTAGGTATCACCTACAGTGGCTGCAGAACTCTAAGGGTTGTTGCCAGTTTCTTCTTCTTCTATCTTTGTCCCAGAAGGATACCTGCCAGATATCAGTCTGAGCTCTCCTTTATGAGGTGACTCTTTGGATATATGGGGGTCAGGGAACTGCTTGAGGAGATAGTCTGTCCTTTATAGGAGCTCAAGTGCTTAGCTGTGAGCCCTGTTTTTCCATTCAGAGCTGCTGGGCAGGTACGTTTAAGTCTGCTGCAGCAGAACTCATAAACTCATTTTTTTTCCCCCCAGGTGCTCTGTCCTAGGGAGTTAGGGCTTTATTTATAAATTTCTGTCATGCTGCTGCCTTTTTTCAGGGCTGCCCTGCCCAGCGAGGAGGCAGCCTAATCACAGTCTGCCTGCAGAGGCTTTGCTGAGCTGCTGTGGGCTCTGCCCAGCTGCCGTGTGAACTTCCCTGCAGTCCTGTTTATAGGGGTATAGTTAGAGCTGGGTTGGCAATGGCGGCCCACCTCTGTAATGGCGGACTCTCTCTGCAATGGTGGACTGCACGACAATGACTGGCTGCCTCAGCAATGGTGGACTACCTCGGTAGTGATGGACTGCCTTGGTAATGGTGGATACCCCTCCCCCACAGCGGTGAACTGTCCCGGGTTCAGCTGTGCTTGCTGTGAAACTCTCAAACCAGAGTGTTTCTGATTGCTGTTTTTTGTGGGCATGGGACCAGCTGAGCCTGATCATCTGGCTCCCTGCCTCAGAGCTCTTGTTCTTTTTCAGTTGAATGGGCGACTCTGTCTCCCTGATGTCCCAGTCACCAGTTGAAATGGCGCCCGGATTTGTGTGATGTCTTGTGCGTAGACCCGCTGCGCTGGCTGAAACAGCGGCTGGAGACTCGTGGTGCTTTTTCGCCCTGGAATCTCCTGTCCTGGCTTCCTGTTTCCGTCCCCTTTTTATCAGCTTAATGGGTGACTCTGTCTCCCAGGTGTTCCAGTCACCTGTTGAAAATGTGCCGGGATCTGTGTGATTTTCCGTGCGGTGACCCACTGTGCTGGCTGAAAGAGCCGCATGGAAATTTCTGGCATTTTTTTGCCCAGGCATCTCCTGGCCTGGATCCCTGTTTCAGTCCCCTTTTTATCAGTTGAATGGGCAACTCTGTCTCCCAGGAGCTCCAGTCACCAGCTAAATGGGCACCCATACCCATGTATTTTGTGCGGCGACCCGCTGCCCTGGCCAGAACAGCCATGCTGGCAACCTGTGGCTCTCCTCCACCTGGTTATCTCCTAGTCTGTGGGCAATAAAAATCTGTCTGGAAATGTGGCATCCACTCACCCTCCATGCTTTCACTGGGAGCTGCAATCCTGAGCTGCTCCTAATCAGCCATCTTGGATCTGTCCCAAACTCTTAAGTCTTTTAAAAAATTTACCTGAACCACATCTCTGCTAAAATACAAATATTAGTTGAGCATGATGGTGGGTGCTTGTAATCCCAGCTACTCAGGAATCAGAGACAGGAGAATCACTTGAACCCGGAGACAGTGGTTGTGGTCAGCCGAGATTGCACCACTGCACTCCATCCTGGGTGGCTGAGCAAGACTCCATCTCAAAAAACAAAAAATTACGTGAAATTAACTTTGGAATTTTTCAGTTGGGCACATGAAAAGCTACAAAGGATGTGATTCTTATCTTGTAAAGATATTAATTAGGTTTATATTATGTGTTGTATATAGGGGAATCATTGTCAAATAAGTGATACTGGACTTTTTGAGTTATATGTTTGGGTGTATTATTTATATGAATGTTCTAAAAATTGTGTAGGATTCTTAGAAATTTGATATGTTTTCATTCATAATATTGGCTAGTATGTTGAAATGTTGTATGACATGGAAATACCCAAATTTTCTGGCCAATTGCTGATTATAATAAATGTGTCAGATTTTAACCATGGTCATCCCAAGTCTTTGTTAACCACAGAAAGTGGTTTCGATTCTTCTCTAAAAGCATTTGCAATCAGCTATAGTCCAAAGTTGCTTCTTCTTCAAGGAAACTCATCACAAGTAAGAATGGAAAGAACTCTGCTAAATACAGTTTTTGAATAACCTTAATGTTATACTGTTGAGATGAGTAAGATTTCTAAGAACGCTAGAAAACTGACTGTTTTATAAAACTTCTAACCCAACATCAAGCAGAACAAGAATTATATACCAGGGAAATATTTGGTAGTGGCAGATTTTTATGTTAAGTGAGTCAGTACTGAAATTATTAAGATATGCCATTTGAATGAAATCTGTGATCCAAATCAAATCACTGAAACACAGTACCATGCATCTTAATTAGAGAAACAAAATTGGTGTTTAAGAAAATACAAATCCAATGTTAAATGTGGAAAGATAGTTTTCCTATGAGTTTTCTTTCTGAGTCATTAAAACTCCCATTGTTAAAAGCTTTGTACTCCATGAGTTTTAATGAAAGAGGTAAAATGATCCAAATTTTGAAAAAATATTGGGTTTGTTACTGTTCTAAAACTGTTAACATGGTTTATGACCAATATTTGGCTTGTGAAACTATAATCCTGGTAGGACACTTGATATAGTTTGGCTCTGTGTCCCCACCCAAATCTCATATTGACTTGTAATTTCTAGTGTTGCAGGAGGGACCTGGCGGGAGGTGATTAGATCATGGGCATGGATTTCCCCTTTGCTATTTTTGTGATAGTGAGTTTTCACAAGATCTGGTGGTTTAAAAGTATGTAGCACTTCCCCCTTCATTCTCTCTCTCCTGCCACCATATGAAGATCTGCTTTCTTCTCCTTTGCTCTTCCACCATGATTGTAAGTTTCCTGAGGCCTCCCCAGCCATGCCTCCTGTATAGCCTGTGGAATTATGAGTCAATTAAACCTATTTTCTTCATAAATTACCAAGTCTCATGTAGTTCTTTATAGAAGTGTGAGAATGGGCTAATACAACAGCCAATACTTCAGGTACATTTCTGCTACCTGATGGGCCATTTTAACATTTCACAGAGGGATTTCATTCAATTGCCATTTTCAGTGCATGTTTTCTGGTTGTATAGAAGCTTTCCATGAAGGAAAGCTGATGTCATTATAGTAACTAAAAGGTTATTATAATGTATATTTCTCTCATGGGGCATTCCTGGAAAAGTTTTCAATGATAAACGTACTCATTTTACTGGAAAAGTTGTAAAACAGTTAAATAAGATATTAGAAATACAATGACATTAGAAAAAGTTAATAAATTAATTAGATACCTTGATTAAAGGTATTGAATATTGATATCATTCAGATTCACTTCCACTGGAAAATGTAAGTTGAACATAAGTTCCCTAAGTTTTGCTTTTTGCTCACACCGTTGCTTAGGTAAGAACCTAACCAAAAGGGAGAAATTATTAAGCAAAATTATGAGAGGTGAGTGCTTGTGTTGAGGTCTTGCACTTTGCTCCAACAGATCAGACCAAACCAAAAATGAAGTCACTCATGCTAAATGTCGCATAATCAAATGGAAACTTTAAAGAAGCAGATAAATCCCAAAACAGACCAGTGTTTTTTTCCCCCTGAAAACAAGAGATTTTATTCTACTTGAGTCAGCAGACTAAGAAACTCTTACCTACTTTAATCCTTCCAGAAGTGACTTATATGGCCTGATGTTAACCAATCAGGTTTTTCCCCCTGTTGTTCTGTTTGTCCTCACCTTACAAAATCCATTGTTTTGATATTTCCCAGTGGGATTTGAGACCAAATAAATTTATTATAATGGTGACAGGAGTGACATCAATGCCTACAGTTTTGGTTCACATCTCAAAATTGAAAAGTTGACCAAAAGGACAGAACAATTAAATTAAGTTCAGCCTAAAGGTGTCTCTGTACATAGTATAAGTTTGTCCTAAAGGTTTCTCCATATAGAGTCAACTGCAATTCACCTTCTGTCAACAGACTGTAATCCACTCTTGTAAAAAGTAGCTGAGTCTTAGCCAATCACAGTAGTTGAGTTTCAGTCAATCATAGGCAGCCAACTGTTCAAATAAAGTTGAATTAATGTGACACTGAATTCTAGCCAATCTAGCTTTCTCAGTACCTCACCTTCATTTTCTGTATGTCACTTACATTTCTCTGGCTTTAAATATAACCTGCGCATATGAAGGGGAAGAACATTTTGAACCAGTTTGGTCTAGACTGCTGCCTGATTTTAGAATCACAAATTTTATAAATCAAAAGCCATAAGATCTATAAAACCAGATTTGTTGTAATTATGTCTTTTAACGAGTCTTATGAAGTCCAAAATAGGACAATTGTATACTAAAATCTGATAGTAGATGTTACTGTTACTGAAGCTCCTGTGTAAATTCAAGGGAGAAACAGAAGGAGCACATTGTAGGTGCTCAAAAATTTTAAAATAAATGTAATTCAGAGAAATATTTGCAGCAATTTGGGTTTATTATATTCATACTTTTCTGAGTAATGAAAAATAATGTAAAAAGTGAAGTGGAAGCCCTCTTATCTGATTCTATAGTTGGTCTTGTCACCATGAAAAACTATGCTCAGACTTGCAGATAAGTCATTTGGGTTTACTTAAAGATTGATAAACCCAAATTTTCTGCCCTCCTTTGTTGAGAATTCCAGACTGTTGTCAAAATAAAGCTTCTATACCAGACACTGTGGTCAGTAATGTAAAAGGAGTGTATTTTTAAGGGTGAAAAGTTTACCCAAATATTCCCAGATGTCAATGCCAGATGTTATGGTTTGATTTTTAACCACCGACAGACCTCTTGTATTTTGGGTCACATAGACTGAAGTTTAATTAATTAATTAATTAATTTGTGTGTTTGTCTATTTTAGTGTAAATTTATGATTTATTTTTGAAAGTAGAAACATTAAGTCACTGGGCATGAGTATTTTTGAAGCTCTTGATCCATATTGACGAAGTATCCTCTTAAAAAGTTGCACTAAGGACGAAATCCCCTGCAATGTAGAAAAGGGTCCATTTCAAGCACCTCTCCAATATTTAGCGAAGTTCATTTTAGAATCATGCCATATACACATTACACAGATGTTTTTATCTAAATATATACATTATATATATATATATATAAAATATAAAATGAGCATCTAAAGAAAAAAACACTTTATTGTTAGTGAATCAAAAATGTTCATTAAAGTGGAGATCATTCAAAAGAAAATAAGTACCTTAAATATTTTACTTTATAGTAAAATGTATAAATGAATATTTTATCTGTCTTTTGGTAGAGGGTGAAAGCATTTTTTTTTTTTTTGACAGAGTTTTGCTCTTGTTGCCCAGCCTGGAGTGCAATGGCATAATCTTGGCTGACTGCAACCTCCACCTCAGGGTTCAAGTAATTCTCCTGCTTCAGCCTCCCAAGTAGCTGGGATTACAGGCATGAACCACCATGCCTGGGTAATTTTGTATTTTTAATAGAGACAGGGTTTCACTATGTTAGGCTGCCTGGTCCCAAACTCCTGACCTCAGGTGATCTACGTGCCTCTGCCTCCCAAAGTACTGGGGTTACAGGCATGAGCCACCTTGCCTGGCTGATGGAGGCTTTTGTTAAAAATTATTTTAAAGTGGTTTACTGACGGGAAGCTTTTAGGTTTAGAATTTTTCAGTTTTTATTACTTCTATTATTTATCTTTTATAGTTTTCTTGTCTTTGTAGTTTCAAAAGAGAGTCATTTTCCCCAATTACCTTTCGTGAAGTCATTCCAAAGAATCCAACTTTGTTTTCTTTAACATTTTCTTTCTTTTTCAATGAATAATTACTTTGCTTATTATTTAATTAGATATATTTAAAGCAAGTACAATTGACTTAAGTAGTTCAGGATCAAAAGATTGATGCTTGGAAAACAGGCATTTCATTCAGTGGGAGCTAGGGAGTTGAAGCACATCAGAGTCTACCTGCTTGGTCCTGAGACTTCCTCTTGTTTTGTGAGTCTGTCTATGTTTAAAGTGGGAGTAGAGAGCATTTGCTAGATAATTAATTGATGATCAGTTGAAAGAGACTCTATTTTACAAAGTGTTTGTTTGAGCTACCAGTAATATCAAAGGAAAATATTTTATTATGAATTATTCATATTGTCTGTTAATGGTAACCAAATTTTTAGGTACTTGTCTTTCCCTCGTGAAAATGTACTGATATAAATTGTCCTAACAATAGAGGGCATTTTGTGTTTGCTAAATGATTTGGTTCAAATTATTTCGTACGCAACTGAAAAGTGTTTACTAATGAATTTAAATGCCTATTCTATCACAAGAGGGCACTGATGCCCCATTTTTAAAGCAAGTGCTATTTCAGGCATCAATTCTAGAGGAATTAAAACTGAAATAAAATTTGGACCTATACGTTGAATTTCAGCTGCAGTAAACTGTTTTCTATCTGATGTAACTGGGGATTAGTGATTCTGTTTATGGAAATTCAGAAATTTTTGATCCATATATTATAAAATAATTTTCACAGAATATAAAAATGTCAAAAATTTGCCATACTAAACAATATTTCATTTTTTGATGAGTTATCCCAAGGTCTTCATTAATTTAAAATGAAATTATTTCATTGATTGTGGAATTACTAAAATTTGATTTCTAATAATTTATCACAATCAATCAACATTATTTAACATCTGCTCTTTGATGTTTGTATTCTTTGGACTAGAGATTTTCCTGTATTTTGCCATTCATTTAAAATTTTGGTTTTAATAGTTGTAGTTTGTATTAGTAATCTGTTGCTGCCTAACAAATTGCTCCAAACTATAGTGGTTTAAAGGAATAATCATTTAGTATCTTTTAATTTCCGAGGGTCAGGAATCTGGGAGCAGTTGAGTAGGGTGCCTCTGGCTCAAAGTCCCTCACAAGGTGGCAGTCAAACTCTTGGCTTGGGCTGCAGTCATCTTAAGGTTTAACTGGGGCTGAAGGATTTGCTTCCAAATGTACTCAAAAGGGCCCGTACACAGGGTAGCCTGGCAAAACAGAAATTGGCTTCCTTCAGGCCAAATTATCTAAAGAGGATCAAGAGCGAGTATCCAAGATGCAGGCCAGAGTCTCTTTGTAGGCTAATATTCAAAGTGACATCCCATTATTCTGCCATATTTTGTTTGTTAGAAATGAATCATTAAGTCCACCCATACTTAAAAGGCTGAGGGTTACATGGGGGTGTGAATATTAGGAGATGGAAATTACTGGGAACTAACAGAGAGGCTCTTATTACATAGCTGAATAAAGAAAGCATCATGTAAAGAAAGAAAAGTCCCTTCTAGATAGGATTAAGGATTATTATTTTGTTAGTAAATAAATTTGAACATGAAAGTGTTGTAGTATTCAACATTTTAACCAGAATAGGATTAACACAAATATTTGAATTTGAACTCAAGCTATTCTTTATTTTCTTGTTAAATCAGATTTGTCGGCAAAAATAAATAAGCAAAGAAACAAATAGGGAGAATTAGTAAAAAAAAAAAATTACTAAGATACCAAAGAAAATGGAATTCAAAATGTTAAATTTTGGATTGACAACATGGAGAGGACTAGGTGGTGCTAGAACCGCTTTTAGAGTCCATGTTCTGTAGCCAGGGCCAGCCCTAGGCTGTGGTATGATAAAGAATGTGCAGAAATCAGGTGACCAGTCCAAAGGTTTCCTTGTGCTCCTGAAAGGAAACCCATATACCAAGAACTTTCTTGCTTCTTAAAGTGTAAGACAGTTGGTCTTTTTATTACTTTACTAGGACATTTATTTTTCTTCTGAGGTTCTCCTTCCAGAGTAATCCAGTTGTCACTTGTTCACCTTTACTATAAAAAGAATGGACGAGTTTTGCTAGTTTTGTAGTGCTTTGATACCTGATCATTTGCTATTAGTTTCATATTAACTTTGCAACTTTCCCAAGTGTAGACTAGAATATGTTGCTTAGCTATTTTATTTTTCTATTTGTGTTTATTTAAAAATATTCATTTTATTTATTTTTAAAATAGGTTATGCATTGATATAAGAGAAAATTCAAGAGCTTTCAAAAGGAAGATCTTAAAGTTTCTCTGTCAATCCTACCTCTCATTCCCTTCTCTCCCAATTTACCCATGTTTAGGATATTCTTTCTTAATTATTACTTACTTTCTTTTTATCATGCAAAAAATGGGATTCTATATACACTCTGCTGCTCTTTGTTAGTTAACAGTATATCGTGACATTCTTGCCTTATCAGCACATAAAGTGCTTCTTCATTCTTATTTAATGGATGCATACTATTTCATTATAAAGATGTACTGTATTTTTGCTCTGCTCTTTGTCAATAGACTTTAAGTTTTCAATTCTTTGCTTTTCATTATTACAACAAACTTGCTCATGAATTTTTTAAAAAATTTATTATTAATCTTTTATAATTCAGGAGGCATGTTTAAGGACTTTATACTGTCTAGGAGTAATTATAGTATCAATTATCAGTGTATAATATTATCAATATATAGAAGCCGTATTGATTAAGGCTGAATTTTCAGTGACCTTAATATACATCTTAAGTTTTACCACTTTCCCTACTGTTTATTATAAACATTTGTGGGGGAGATGATCAAAGCTGGCCAAATAGGAACAGCTCTGGATTGCAGTTCCCAGTGAAAATGCAGAGTGTGAGTGATCACCACATTTCCAAATGAATTTTTACTGCCCACAGACCAGGAGATTCCCTGGCGGAAAAGTGTCATGAGTCTCCAGCACAGTTGTTTCAGCCGGCACAGTGGGTCCCCACAGAAAAGTCACACAAATCTGGGCGCCGTTTCAACTGGCACCTAAACACCTGGGAGACAGAGTCACCCATTCAACTGAAAAAAAGGGGACTGAAACAGGGAGCCAGGTGACCTGGCTCAGCTGGTCCCACCCCCACAAAGACCAGGAATCTGAAATGCTCTGGACTGAGAGTTTCACAGCAAGCACAGTTGGACCCAGGATGGTCCAGCTCTGTGGGAGGAAGGGCATCTGCCATTACCAAGGCAGTCCACCACTACCAAGACAGTCCACCATTACAGAGACAGTCTGCCATTACTGAGGCATACTCCCATTACTGAGGTAGTTCTAACTACTATAAACAAAACTACAAGGAAGTTCAACCAGCAGCTGGGCAGAGCCAACAGCAGCTGAGCAATGCCTCTGCTGGCAAACTGCGACTAGGCTACCTCCTTGCTGGGCAGGACATCTCTGATAAAGGGCAGCAGCACATCAGAAACTTATAAATAAAGCCCACCTTCCCAGGACAGAGTACCTGGGAAAAAAAGGTGGTTACGAGTGTAAGGTAATTCTTGTAAGGATATTGCCGAGTTTAAAATGAGGAAACTGAGGCCAGCACGAGACAAATTAAATTCTAGTTTATTCAGCTCCCGGGTGAGGTTCTGTGGCCCCGGGGGAGGGAGAGAGACAGAGAGAGGCCAGCCGGCCG